>NTHP01000209.1:302107-312107 GCA_003416845.1 Oplegnathus fasciatus | reverse complement strand
AATAGCTTGTACAGTATGTACTGGGGATAGACACCTATACAGTCTAATGCAATCCAATACAGCAGCTCTTAAACAATTCCTCCCTTTTTTAAGATTATAATGTTTTTTCACACAGAGTAAGAGAAAAGTTGAATATCTCCCTGGTCAATTTTGAAGCTGTAATTTGTGCTGTTTTATTGTATTACATTATAAGGTGTTCCTGCTAAACCAAACCAACCAAACTAGAGAAGCTTCCATCTGTGGCAAATATATTGTAGGGTTTTAATGCTTCATGGGGAAGCAGAAACACAAGAGTATCCTGGTATTATTTTGTGTACAGTGAAACCCAAAAGGTTGGAGGTTGGCACAGCAGAGAATGTGTGCTCTGGTTAGAGGAAACTGAACTGACTAACCTTAGGCCTTTTGCCTCTTCCATAACTTCAGTTTTCTTTGGCACAAAAATCTTCCACAGTACCTCTGTGCATTTTTTTTAGATGTCATGTTTCTCTGTTTTGTCTGTTTCCCTCTCAGTCTTGCCACTCAGGTGTGCCACAGCTGTTTCCGGCACCAGGCCAAACTGCACCGCTGTGCCCAGTGTAAGTTTGCCCACTACTGCGACCGCACCTGCCAGACTGCATGCTGGGATGAACACAAACAGGAGTGTGGAGCCATCAAGAAGATTGGCAATGCGCCCAGCGAGAATGTTCGGTGAGGAAAACTGAACCCATCCTGCATGGACCTGAGGAGGAGGCAAATGAAATGAAAGTTGTATGAAACTGAAATTGTATCTAGACAGTACCTAAGCATAACAGTCAATCACTCTCTGGTGAATCTATTACTACAAGGAAAGAAATCATAGAAACTGAAGGTCCTGTTTTGCAGAACAACTTGTCTCAACTTTGTGAGATGAGGAACTGTACTGTGTTACTTTGTGTATGCCTGTTCTGCTTAGTAGTTTAACATCTATGTTAGGAACAAATTGAAGGTTAGCCTACGCAAAATAATGTCATCCAAACTATTACATATCTTTAAATGGTGAATTCAGGAGAAGAACAAGTCAGAACAACAAAAGTCAGACCACATCAAGTCGTGCTTTAAACATGGTGGTATGGTGACATATGGTCAGTTGGTCAGCAAGACATCTCAAGTACAGGACAGATTGGTATGCAATTTGATATGAATGTTCATGGTGTCCAGAGGATGATTTCCAATGATTTTAGTGACTCCCCTGCCCCGTTCGTCTCCTAAAACTATCAGGGCTGGATTTCCATAAAATTTGTTGTGGATATTCATGTTCACCAGAGGATGAATTCTAGTGGTTTGACTTTTTAGGCTCTTTGGATTGCAACGTCATCCAGTCTTTCAGCCTGTCCACCACTTTGGTGCGGACTGAAATAACTCAACAACTATTGGACGCATTGCTATGACATTTGGTACCGACATTCATGGTGCCCAGAGGATAATCCTCCTGACTTTGGTGATCCTCTGACTTTTCCTCTAGCATGTCTCAACAACTACCGGTTGGATTGCTATGACATTTGGTGCACACATTTGTTTCCCCCCTAACCATGAATAAGTTAGGTGAAAAACCAGCAGCATTAGGTCAGAATTATGTTATGTAATTATGTTATACCTGTTAACCATGTTAATATGCTGATGTTAGCATTTAGCTCAAAGCACCACTGTGCCTAAATACAACCTCACAGAGCATGGCTGTAGACTCTTAGTCTTGTTGAAGACAGAATTTCTGTAATTCCACCGTCAGGCCAAAATTTTCCCTCCTAGACCTAGAAACACACAAATTTTATGGTCAAACTGCCATGAAATGTATAAAATACATTCGTGGTCAGAAGAGGATGAACCATTTTGATTTTAATGTCATTACCTTTCCTTTGGTTCCAAAATACTGTGTATTGAAAACTAATGGTAGTTTTTACATGAAATGTGCTGTCATTATTCATGTTCCACAGAGGATGAACAATCTTGATGATCATCCCATAAAGGTCATATAAGCCAAAATGTCAACTTTGCACATATGCAGTAACACATATTCCAACCTAACTGGCAGATTGTCATGAATGTACTGAGGAAATTCATACAGCCCGGAGGATGAACTGTGTGTGGCTAATGTAGCCTTGAGTCCTTAGCTTCATCATTTGACGCTTGTCAATTTACAGCCAAAGCTACGGTGGCCCTGAGAGCTCGACGCACAGCAACTTAAGAAAACACATGCAAATACACATAACACAAGCAGATTAAGAAAACATCTTCAGCAATTTGACAACACATGCGCAGCATTTAGAAAACGCGCTGCAAACACAAAAACACTGCAAACACAGAAACGCTGCAAGTGACCCAGGTGACAACAGAAACTGTAGAAATTCTTTTCTTCTGTTGTTTAATGGCGATTGGCAAACAGCTTTCAGGTGCATTACCGCCACCTTCTTGATTGGAGTGTGGAACAGAATGGCTATTACATATTACATTTACATTAAATTCTCCTGTTAACTGTGGAAACTGTTTCCGGGGCACAATAAAAAGTGATGAACCCGACCGGACACAGCTGGGACATGTGTGTTGGTGCCACGGTTTGTGACTCATTTCGGTTATTTGTCAGTGGTGTTGGAAAATGTGCTAAAAATGTATGTTTATTTCACATGATCATCATGATGACATGATGATGACAGTATTGCTAGCCCAGATATATATTTGCTGGGCTGCTTTCTGTATTTGCAGCGTTTCTATAGTTGCAGCACGTTTTCTAAATGCTGCGCATGTGTCGCATTGATGAAGATGTTTTCTTAATCTGCTTGTGTTTTGTGTATTTGCTTGTGTTTTCTTAAGTTGCTGTGCGTTGAGCTCTCAGGGCCACCATACAAAGTACACACCAGATGCGTCATACAGACAGAAGAAGTCGTCGATGGAATGGTCTGATCTGGGGAGCGAATGTGATAACTGCTGCTTTTCTGAACAGTTGATGTGCGTTGAAGTTGGGAAATGGGTGGTGCATCCTTACAAGTTAATACGCATCTGTCCACAATGACACTACCATGTTTGTTGCCCAAGAACAGAAAATTTGCCAGTATGTTATTTGGTCCATTGAGACATTTTAGTACCCTAGCGTATAGGGGTCACTAGTAGCCGTGTCATTTTCAATGCACCCGCAAAGGCTGAAATGCACCACTAACTGCGCTGCCGAGCAGATAGTGTTTCGGAGCCCCGGTGCTATTTGCACGCATTAAAATGAGTTAATATGCATACATTTGGCGCAAAATTACCCCCTCTCTATGCAAATGAACCTCATTGCAAAAAGAGTCAAATTCACAAACACCAGCACTAATAGCCACACGCAGTTCGAGCGAAAATATTTGCATCTTCAGAGAGTTGGTGGTAACTGAAGCGCATTTATAAGGGTTGTGATGTCCAGACTTTTCAGTGATCATGGCAGCAGTGATTGTAGCCAGACGAAGGCATCGTCATGCCAGGCGTGCCTGTAAATAAAATGTTACATTATTATTAAAATTATTAGGTCTATTACTGTCACGGCATCCGAAGGTAGCGATGCCTTGAATGGGTAGCAGTCCGTGGTGGTTATCAAAACGCACTCCAAAAGAAACTTGTTGAAACTTTGAATAATTTAGGCTATTGTACAAAAAAGGGGTTACAAACGTTTACAAAAAACGCTTCCATAATTCCTATTAAGCTCAAGATATAGAAAAAACAAAGTTATACGCTGCAAGCCTGGATAAGTTGAATTTACTTAGATTACTAAAAGATAGATATTACTAAAAATTAAGTAATGTGTAATGAAAACTTGAGTGCATTTAACTTAAATTCTTTGAAGGCTGGAATTGTTATTTGAAGTTCAATACATTAAATACCAAGTTGATTTAACTTACAACAACTTAATATACAATTTACTTAAGTTTCATTCACTCACATTTCCTAGTTAGCAGAAGAGTACTTCTTGTATTATTGTCACGGTGGATTTTAGGGTGGACCCAAACGCAGGACACGGAGGCAGGCAGATGCAGTTACAAGATTTATTCAAGGCTTACTGGCAGGTTGACAGGCAGGTTGACACAGGAACACACAGAACCAGGAACATGGAAACACGGGAGCACAAGAAAGAACTGAAGCTCATGGCACACTGGACGAAACACAGGGCCAAACACAGCACATGGCAACACAGATGAACTGACAAAAAACAAAGGGAAGGGGACTGATACATATAGTGAGTGGCTAATGACTGAATGAGAGGCAGGTGAGCAGAATGGGAAGGGTGATGGGCCGATTGTGGGCAGGTGTGTGGGTGAGGCTGAGCTGGGAACCTGTAGAGTGAGGAAGGGAGGGCCACGCCCACAGACACGCATGCACTACCTCTACTGAGTGCATACACTTTGCGTGAGTTTAAAAGTTATAGGCCTAGACCCCTAAAAGCTCATGCAACAGCAACAGTTTTGCAGTGGCTGGACGCAAGATCTGCAAACGTTAATTCACAAGCTAAACTGCAAACTGCGAGAGACATGATTTTACAGGTTAGTACAGTGTGTGCATAAAAAGAACATCCTTTAGATTTATATGCAGGATCCCTGCTGTCAAAAATCAAAACACAGCCGCAAAGGCAGGGGGATCCTCTCAAAAATGACGCGTAAACAAAATGATGATAATTCAGTTTCTCCCGGTAGAGTCCCTTTTCTTTCTCTTTCCCCTTCTCCACCACATTTGACCAATTTAAACAACTTTTTAGCCAAACAAAACAACATGCAACATGGCGTGACATCAACTTCACATTCCCTATACTCATGCCCTACTGTGGAACAGCCTCCCCCCTGAATATCAGGTCGGCAGGACTTGAGGAAGAACATGCCTGAGCTTTGGCTGATCTTCGGTGTAAGGTGACAGACAGGTTCTTTAAGGATATAGTCTCGAAGATTTTCATTCAAATAAACATCTGTTAAGTCACTATCTATCGCCGAATGATGCAACACAATGGTGACTGAGCCTATGCCACACTGATGAAAGCCTGCAGCATTTGCAGTATTATGACCCGGGTGTTGGCGGCAACTTTCCGGGAAAAATCACAAGCAGCGCACAGTTAGGCTTTTAACAAGGCCTTTAACGCAACAGATTCGCTCTTCAGTTCACCTGTGTGTTTTATAGAATTTTGAAGATATTTATTTTGCCTTTGTCCTACGTAATTCTGTACAGTATGTGCTAGGCCTACATCATGTGTTGTCCATCAGGCTTATATTGTCGTAGCAATTCCCAACTTTGTTGGAGTAAGTATTAATATAACATATCATCCCTAGGACTTTTGCACATGGAATGAATAAACAAATCAATGAAGCAATCAATCAACAAGATCTATTATTAGAGGATGTACACAGATGTTGATTGACTACTGCTTGTGTCATAAGTATAGCAGTCGGTGGTGGACACACTAACTAGCTAATATCTGAATATTTGACTGTGATGTCTCCCTCCCCTACCCATATTTCCCCTGCCCAGTCTGGCTGCTCGTGTGCTGTGGCGTATACACAGGGACACAGGCATTGTGTCAGACAGTCAGCTGATTCCAGTGGACCAGCTGGAGGACCACGTGTCTGACCTACCTGAAGAAGACCTCAAGCAGCTCGAGACTGACGTGCACAACTTCCTGGAATACTGGTCTTATGGAAACAAGCAGCACTCCGTCAACTACATTTCACACATCTTTGGCATTGTAAGAATGAATATCTCATCATGCATTATATATTCACCAGTGCTTCATGAGTTATATTCGCAAATAGCATATTGAATCTCTAAACTGCACTCAGAAAGACATTCCTTCCCTCCCTACACTCTTCTTCCTCCCTTATTTTTCTGTCTCTGTAGATCAAGTGTAATGGATTCACACTGAGTGACCAGAGAGGCCTGCAGGCTGTTGGTGTGGGTCTTTTCCCCAACCTGTGTCTGGTCAACCATGACTGTTGGCCCAACTGCACCGTCATCCTCAACCATGGCAAGTAGGTATCCAAGCTACTGCTCCTGTAAAATCACAATGAACTCTGTGTAACTATCTTAGATGTATAAAATGTATACATTAATGTCAACTGAAGTTGGATATGGACGATATTTTGTGGGTATATAGTGTAGTTTTGCTCTTCTCTTTTTTGCTTCAGTAGTAGTTGTAGTCAGTGTCTCCTCCCAGCATTTTTATTCAGGTCATGGAAGAAAAGCCTGTTAAACTGCATTAAGACCAGACTAATGAAATTCTTTTACATGGTGGTGGTCACTGCTGGTTTCTAGGTCTCTGGGCATATAATAAAGTAAACCAGTACTCCTGTGCTGGACTGATCTACCTGGCACCAGGCTTTCTGTGTGTCTGTCAGTTTATATCAATTTAATCAAACACAACATACTATGTTAGCACAACATAAAACTAGATTTTGATTGATTTTGTGGACCATACTGATCTTATTGATGCTTTATTTTAAACAAAAGACAAATGTAACACATGTAAATGTTAAAATTAATTGACAATCACTTTCTTTTGTAGCCAGTCAGCTGTGAGTTCTGCTCTCCACTCTCAGAGGAGGTACGTATTACAGCTGTTCAGCCCTCAACCTCTGTCATATGATGTGTCTGTAAAGTGGCTTTAATGATAACCAATGACACAGACACACACATTACTGTCCAGGCTGAAACGTGTGTGATAATGCATGTTATCTATTTAAAACTAGACAGAATTAAAACACAAAGTATGAGATATAGCAAGATTTGTTTCATTACCACCAAATTGTACAGTAATGGTACATGACTTTGCAATTCATTTAATCATCTCTAACTCATTAATTTAATTAACACGTATAATGATGTCAATTAATGTGCACTGTCCCTGATGAAAAAAACAAGTAAAGTGATGCATTGAGAAATGCACGAGTCAGCATGAATTAGTGTACAAATTAAAGAAATAGTTAGCAAAATATAAATCTAGAGCCAGCAGGTGGTTAGCTTAGCTTAACATAAAGACTGGAAGCAGGGGCAAAGAGCTAGCCTGGCTCTGTCCAAATTTTGCTTACCAGCACCCAGTTAAATAATTAACGTGTTTCATCTTCTTTGTTTAATCCATACAAAAACTGAAGTGTAAAAATGACAATTTGTCGTTTTATGGGGAGTTACGTGTGGGACTTGGCCGGGGGCAGTGACTTCCTGGAATCTTGCTGTCACGTGAGGTTGCCAGTGGAGACTGAAGAAATAGTCCAGCCCATACATGTTTATACACATTAAACAATTGAGATATAGCATGTAAATGAATGAGCTTTAGGGGTGTTGTTAGGTGGATTTTGTTACATTTGGACAAAGCCAGGCTAGCTGTTTCCCCCTGTTTTCAGTCTTTGTGCTAAGCTAAATTAGACGGCTGCAGATTGTAGCTTCATATTTAGCGAATAGATATAAGAGTGGTATCAATCTTCTCATCTAACTCTCAGCAATGAAAGGCAATATTTCCAAATGTGGATTAATCCACCACTCAAAATAGTCCTCAACAAATGCACTATTTCCTCCTGTTTGAGTAACATTTGATAGAAACTACAGTGAGCAGCTGTTTTAGTAAATTACTGGGCCTTTTTGAAAAAATAAACTATGTATTTGTGAGGTATTTTTAACCAAGAACTAATGAGCTTGGAGCTGAGAACCACAGACAGGGCAGGGAAGTCAGATAATATTAAGTGACAGACTAACACATTGTTGGTTTTGGTCTTTTCATGGGGTTTGTTGACAACAATAAAACAAACCATAAAACATGTATTATCAGATCCAGAAAATCAGACCCCATCCTGTCCTCCTCTGTCCCAGGATTGAGCTGCGAGCTGTGGGGAAAATCCCAGAGGGTGAAGAACTGACCGTCAGCTATGTGGACTTCCTCAACCTGTCTGCTGACCGCCAGAAGAAGCTGAAGGAGCATTTCCACTTTGAGTGCACCTGCAAACACTGCAGCCAGCACATCAAGGACGACCTGATGATGGCTGCCACAGAGAGCGAGGGAAATAAAGTGAGGGGACACAGGGGAGATTTTACTGTACACAAGGGGGATTTCAGTTGGGTTTATGTATGTTAACAGTCACACAAAATACAGAATTTTTCTCATTTCTTTATTTCATTTTTATGATTATGATAATACTGTATATTCCTGTTAGCTGTTATGTTGGTGTGTCTCCCTCTCAGCCCTCTGCTGATAAGGTGAAAGAGGTGACTGCCTTCAGTAAAGAGTGTCTAGAGAAGATTGAGAGGGCCCGTATTGAGAAGGATTACAACAAGGTACGCAACACTACTTTCAGCTTTCAGCTTCGTTTCCTTCTCTCTTATTGTCTTTCACCGTATATGCTTCACTTCCTTCTGTCCAATGTGACCTTCCCCTGTGTTTTGTCTATCCTCTCTCAGGTGGTGAAGTTGTGTCATGAGTGTCTGGAGAAGCAGGAGAACGTCCTGGCTGACACTCACCTGTATAAGCTGCGTGTGCTCAGTGTTGCCAGTGAGGTGCTTTCATACCAGCAGTTGTTCTCTGAGGCTGCAGACTACGCCCGCAGGATGGTGGGGGGATACATGTGAGTGCTAACAGAGCACTTAGAATCAGAATCAGAATCAGAATCAGCTTTATTGGCCAGGTATGTGGACACATACAAGGAATTTGACTCCAGTTTTTCTTTGCTCTCAGTGTACATACACAGAAATAGACTTACATACATATAAAACTATACATCTTAAAACAAGGACAACAAGCTCGACAAGGTAAACATAAACATTAAACTACTATGTACAGGTATAAATATATATATATGTAAAAAGTATATATATACTTTATAACAAAAACAAAACAACAATAGCAAGTGTAGACAGTAAGACAATAGTGCAATGGAGCAGAGTGCAAAGGATGCTGAAATAAATATGATTACTGTAACAGGTAGCTTTATACACATGAGGTAGGTGGATGTGATAGTATACACAGTATACACAGCGTGCATAGTTTTGTGTTTGAGTGATGATATTGACATGATAAAAAACAGTGTATATTTAAACAATGAGAATATATAATAATATAATGATATATTACAGGTCTAGTGAATGTTTGTGTCACTGGGTTATTGCACAGGGATCATTCCTGACACTCTGTGACTGGTGTTAACTGTTCATCAGAGTGACAGCCTGAGGAAAGAAACTGTTCATGTGTCTTGTTGTTTTGGTGTACAGAGCTCTGTAGCGCCTCCCAGAGGGGAGAAGTTCAAACAGGTTATGTCCAGGGTGTGATGGATCTGCAGTGATGTTTTCTGCCCGTTTCCTGACTCTGGACCTGTATAAGNTCTGTTCCTGTCCTGTTTGGTGGCTGATCCAAACCACACAGTGATGGATGTGCAGAGAACAGACTGAATGATGGCGGTGTAAAGTTGGATCAGCAGCTCCTGAGGCAGGTTGAACTTCCTGAGCTGGCACAGGAAGTACATCCTCTGCTGGGCCTTTTTCCTGATGGTGTCTATGTTGGACTCCCACTTTAGAGCCTGGGAGATTGTGGATCCCAGAAACCGGAAGGTTTCCACAGCAGACACCGTGTTGTTCAGAATGGAGAGGGGGGGCAGTGTTGGGGGGCTCCTCCTGAAATCCACTGTCATCTCCACAGTTTTGAGCATGTTCAGCTCCAGATTGTTCTGACCACACCAGCTGTTCAGCCTCCCGTCTGTATGCAGACTCGTCACTGTCCCAAATGAGGCTGATGACCGTTGTGTCGTCTGCAAACTTCAGGAGTTGAACAGACGGGTCTCCTGAGGTGCAGTCGTTGGTGTAGAGGGAGAAGAGCAGCGGGGAGAGCACACACCCCTGGGGGGCGCCAGTACTGATTGTCCTGGTGCTGGATGTGATGCTCCCCAGCCTCACCTGCTGCCTCCTGTCTGTCAGGAAGTCTGTGATCCACTGACAGGTGGGGGCTGGCACAGTGAGCTGGGTGAGTTTGGAGCGGAGGATGTCTGGGATGATGGTGTTGAACGCC
>NTHP01000209.1:203108-292990 GCA_003416845.1 Oplegnathus fasciatus | reverse complement strand
CGACAACCAGTGGTTGAATGATGACATGCGGCTATACATGTCATCACTGGTCAGATTTGGCAGGGGTCCAGAGAAAACTACATTGGCAGAGGCTGTGTTAATAGGCAACTGTTTGCTAACACTTTTACCATACCGACTTTATAAGGAGATATCCAGTATGTCAGTGTTGTATTTACAGATTGTTTTGCTGCCCTGAAAGTGGACAAAAAAATAAACTAATACCTTCTATGCTAGAGTCCAGCCAAACTAGGAATTTGTAAATGTTTTAGGCTCAGTGATATTACACAATTAGTTTACTCACCATGTGGAGTACAACTCAGCCTGTGAGAACAATGTCTTCTGTGGCTCTGGAAAGGGTTTGTCAAGTCTGAGAAAAAAAACCCCTGATGACATTGTCAGGGTTAGTCTCTATTTGAGTTGCGTTATGGGAAATGTAGGATCCAGTGTTTTGGAGTTTGAGCCATACTCAAAGCTAAAAGTTAGGATATGTCACTCAGCCAATTTTGACCATTCTTTTTTTAAGCTATTTAAGCTTCTATGTTAGTACAATACTAAATCAGTGGAGTAACCCTTTAAGTGAATAAGGTTTGGCATCTGCTGGGCATATGTATAGAAGTTCAAAGTGTCTCCACTCACTGTTGCATGAAGAGCTGCTGCTTACAACACAATGAACTGTACAGTCTTCTGACAAGATGGACGTTCAGCTTCAAAGCACACAAACATGCACACGAACATGTTACACACAGAACCTTAACAAAAGGGCAAAGTTCACTCTGAAATGCATTGGCTTGAAGGAAAAATTCCCTAGAAAAATATTGTCATCTTACTTTTATAACTGATATTCTAAACATATCATGCCACCTGATGACATGATTTCAGCTTGGACAAAACCAGGAATACTGTTAAATACATCTATATATTGCCTTTAATATAGGACAAAGTTATTACCTTTACAGACAGTGACACAGAGAAAATGCAGTGAAATTTCAAACTTTTATTTGAAGTATTGAAGTACTGTATTCCTATCCTATTAAATAGAATGGTAAAAATCCACTTCACACAAACATTTTTCAATATTGACACAAAGTTGGAGAGAAAAAGGCAGAATGACTATCATAGCAGGAAACCCAAACATTATACAAACAGTATCAAAAAGTTGAAAATAGAAGGTCTGTGTATCACTGCTACAGTACAGCATATCATCACAGATTACAGTGAACCCTGAGAAGCCATCTGCTCGTGGGCATCTGCATAGAGGTCAAAGGTCGTCCAACAGCAGTGCCTCTGCTCACTGAAGTTGTGCATATTGCTTTTAGCTGAAATCTCAACTGTTTCAACATAAATTACACTAGATAAAGTATTCTATCCATTTCAGTTTTTCCAATTTTTGTTGTGCTACAATTTAAAATTGATGTTTTTGTGCCATCATTGTACACTTAACACTATTTTTGAAACACAGAAATCCCTCATTAAATTTAAAAAAATATATTCTAAATAAAATTCAAAATGAAGTCAATACATAGCACAACAAGGAAAAAATTAAGAGGTTTTAACATTTTCCAAAGCCACTGCATATGAGATATATTAACAATACATTACTGTACATTAGTGTTTTCCAGTAAAAGTCCATTTGAAATCACTCATCAAAATGATTAAACCTCAAATGAGATTTCACAGACTAATTCATACGAAGTACCAAATCTCAGATCAAACAATAAAGTGACAGCGGTATGTTTAGTGTCTTCTCCTGAGATGCTCTGTCTCTTCTTTCATCTCATTGGACAACACAGAGGTCAGTGCTGGACTGATTGTGAGTCTCTCCTGTCCCATCAGCATCTCTGTGAGTCCTACTGTGCTCGTCTGACACCCCTTCCTGCTCAAATGCATTGGGCTCCAGACTCTGCCTCAGTTCCATCAGCAGTTCTTTGCCGTCACTTGATGGCAGGTTTCCCAGGTAGTACTGAGGGGCCAGCTCCACAAGCCTACAGCAGAGAGGTGAGGAAGAGAATGGATTTTTTTTATATTAGCTCTACACTGGCCTTTTATAGACAAAAATAAAGCCCTTAAGTTTTGTAAGTGGTCCTCAGAGGCTGCAATATTCATTGAAGGAACAGTTCAACATTGTGGAAAATATACTTGGTGGCTTTCCTGGAGCCAGGAGGTGATTAGCCTAGCTTAGCATAAACACTGGAAGCAGGGGGAAACAGCTAGCCTAGTCTACTCTTACCTTCCCTGCATTAGTTCCAAGACCTAACTAAAACCAACAGTTAGCTTGACTCATTGTTAATTTCTTCAGTGAAATGATGAGAAGTATTCGTTGACAACCTACTTTAAAACAGTTTCCTCTGCCACCCTAAATGATCTCTTGTTCAGAAGTTGATTTCATTGCTCGACCTGTTCCACTACTGTTGATAAGCAGCATCTTGTATTCAGTAACGTTCTGTCTCTGTCAGTAATGCTATCTGATATTACCGGTTCTTGGAAGAAACAGCTACAACAGCTGGGTCAAACTACGAAAACATCATGCAGCATACCGACATTTATAAAAACCTAATGTAACATTATCAAGTGCTGTGGACGTGGATGTAATGTTAACGTTACTTTCAGCTGACTATCTTTCATGTTGTCATCAGAGGGAATGAGTAAGTTCCAGGATTAATGTCAGCAGTCAGCCATCTAAATCTTCCTCTAGAGGTTCTCATAAAGATATATGTTCCCCATATGCTTCTGAATGACCAGCTCCTCTACACTGGACAGAACAGATAGTTATGGTAATGGTAATGCTAATGCTAGGTGATCAGGAATGACAGCAGTTCAGAGTTTATAATGACAACTGGATTTACTGAGGAGAGTCAGTCTGTTGTATTATCGCAGAGCAGAGTCACGTGGATACTGTGTGTGTGAACAAGTAACTTATTCCATAGAGATCAAGACACATCACTTTACCACCTCAAAATCAAACAGTTTGTGGACTGGTGTGATGCTCACCACCTTATTGTGAATGTGAGGAAAACTGAGGAGATGATATTCGATCCAAAGTCAATCATTCACAATCTACCCATAAATCAGGTTTCTTCCTATAAATAACTTGGTGTCCACATTGACAGCTTGCTCACATGGCTTGTACATGTTGGAAACCTTTGTTCTAAGCTACAACGGAGGATGTATTTTTTGAGAAGGCTTAGATTTTTTTTAGACTCTACGGCATAAATAGTAAACTAATGATTTTGTTTTATCAAACGATTTTAGAGAGTGTAATCCGATATGGCATACAAGTATGGTATGGTGAACTGTCAGCACAGTTAAAGACTAAGTTTGTACGTCTTACTCAAACGGCCATGAAGATCATAGGGGAAAAAAAACATCACTATCTTCAGCCTTTGTATAAAAAGTCTGTGCTCAAGGAGGCACAGATTCTGAACTCAGAATTCGAGGTGCTACCTTTAGGCTATTCAGAATGCCAAATTGCAGGCTAAACCGGTACAAAACTTCATTCATTCCATCCTCCATCAAAATATTAATTAGATTATACCTGGTTTTATTATTTGAAACTATTGTCTTTACTTCCTTTCATTATTTTAACGAACTACTCAACATGTGAATTTAAGCACTTTTATGCATGAGTGTAAGTATGTATGATCCATGTTCCATGCGTGTATGTGCATTGTGACGTTGCTGGCAAGTGTGTTGTGTGATGCAGCGGCTTGGAGGCCAAGACAAATTTCCCTGCTGGACAATAAAGTATATCTTATCTTATCTTATCTTATCTTATCTTAACTAACCGACACCTGTAATTATGGTAAAAACAACGTGTTGTGTAAATTCCAATTAACAGTAACCTGCACATCTAAAAACATCTCCGTAATCAACCTCATAGTTTGACTCACATCTGAGGATGGACTTCAGAAGCAATGCGGATGCAGTTATCGCGGGAGATGGTGAATTCGTGGTAGAGGACCCAGCTGGGGGGGTTGGGGCACGGCTGGCGACACAGGTAGGAAGAGAAGGGATGCAGGTGAGCCACATGCCGGTGAGTTAGCAGGAGGTAGTTACCTGAGCCATCCACATCATGAGAGACCTGAAGAGGATAACAACAGTTATCATCAACAACAAAGTAAGAAAACATGGGAGGAGGTGTGAAGGATTGTAACTTGTGAAAGAAAGACATGTTGAATCAAAAGACTTCAGTAAAACAGTAATAAAGACTATGGAAGGTATGATATGGAGTGTGGGATGACAAGTGAGCACATATTTATATGTAACTGATCAGTAAACTGGTTGTCCATGGAAGATTCTTAAGTTGTGTTCAGATAGAATTGCAAAGCAATTTTTTTCTCCACACAGACTTGGCCAGTGCATTTGTTGATAGCTAGCTACAACTAACATCTGTACAGTCGGTACATTAGCTGTTTGGATGAATAACCACAGACTGCAAAAACACTCCAGCAGTAAAATTTGCATGAATAACATGACGTGAAAATCTATTTGATTTTTCAAGTGAACATTTCAGTGTCACATTTTCCCCTTGACTTTTTCCTTTAGGGACAGACACTGAATATTTGACCTTTCTGGGCTTTTTTTCTCAAAGTGAACAGTCAAACTACCTACAGTACACAAGTTAAACCTGCTGTCACTTGGCAGCTTTGATAGGAGTTCTTTATATTTCAGATACCACACCAACAAACATATTTGTACCCTCACTCCAACTGCTAGATAAAGTTTGAAAATCGACTTCCCTGCCTCTGTGTCAACTCCTTTGTGCCACTGTGGATGAAAGTTTAAGTTTAATTATTCCAATAATGATAATAATGAATTATCACCCAGAACTACGCTAGCGAGGCTAAAAATATATATTACAAGAAATATAATATAGCATAAATATCATTACATAAACACAAGTGAGGTTAACATATAAAAGACATTAAAGGAAGTGGCAACTGATTAAATTTCTATTACACAGTTTTAAGAAAACAGGGTGTTTACTTTGAGGAAGAAGCCTGAGATGAGAGCACGCTTGATATTTGTGCAGTTGTCTTGGCATCCAAAAGCAGCAGGAGAAACAGGAAGCTCTATTCGCTGCATCACCTCCAGCAGCTCCGCCCTGATCACCACAGCCAATCGTAAGGCGGCGTGACTGAGGAAGTTTGTTGTGCACCATGCCTCATCCTGATTATCTGCAAGTACCACACATTCAATAATTCATGGATATATACAGTACATTATATGTTCATACGACCTCAATAGTCATTAGAAAAGACTTTACTGCAGGGTACCCACTGTGGTCATTATGCTTAATAAATGCCCTAACTTTGCCTGTTTGAAACACACACCTCTAAATTCAGTTTGTTCTTAGAGATTTCATGATCAGTGGAACTCTGTTACTAACAATGTATTTATGTAAATGAGGCTGAACTGTACGTACGAGCTATGAAGGCGTTATAAATATTAATGAGAGTCATGTGGTCTCCTTCTGTGTGCATTAGAGGTCGCCAGTGTGTGACAGCAGCCTCTTCTCTGCTGGGTTCTGATGTCACAAAGCAGGACGGAGCTGACACAAGACAAAGATCAGATCAAATGTTCATTTTAAAAGAGTACGTTAAATAAGCACATACGAAAATATGTTATATGTATAAAATTGTCATTTATTAATAGCTGCTGTTATATTATTTACACAGCTTTGGCAAGGCCTTTCATTGTGTCATGGCATCAAATTGCTGCACATGTGAGTTGCTCTTGCCATTTTATTGTTTACAGTAAAATGATTTTTTTTTAGCTACCTGTGAGCATGGCAGCTATAGTGAGCAGCTCATCAACACAGTCGTACTCGCAGGCAGCGATCAGGGCTTTAGCCAACGGTGGCTCCAGTGGCAGCTCCGACATTATGATGCCCACCTCTGACAGGTTACCATCATCATCCAGTGCTGCCAAGTAGTCCAGGTCCTCCAGGGCCTGCATTAGAGCCTCAGGGGCTGAGAATGAGGGAGACATGGAAGAAAAATAATTATGGAGGAGAGGGAGAGGGAGTGAAGTGGAAGAAGCCACATTTTATTGAGATAGAGGCATGGTCTTAGACTTGGAAGTGATGATACAACACAAATTGCAAGGCACTTAACTGCAAACTGCTATAGTACACATCAGTGATCATGGTCCACAACAAGGGCGATAAACAGTGGAGACACTACACTAATGAAGACTCTGAACTACAGTAGACACTCTCTACAGAGTCTTCATAACCTGTCTACAAATGTGACACTGTCTGAATATCGCAAAGCCCACTGATTCCTTCCTTCTTTAAAAACAGCTCACAAGTGCATAATTTCACTGCTTTATCTAGCAATGTCACTATAGAATTTAACAAACGTTACTCAAACAGGAGGAAATAGTGCATTTGTTGTGGACTATTTTCAGCAGTGGATTAATCAACATTTGGTGCTCTAGTGAGTATTTCTGGCAGCAGAACAGTGTATGTGGGATTGAATCAAAGTAAACTACAGGGTCCTGTTAATTACAGTACATCAGAAGAAAAGGTTATCTGTTCTTTTAAACAACTCAGTCACGTTCTGTGATACACTACAGTACTTAAATCTTAAGTGTAATTCAAAGCAGTTCATAAAGGTACCTGGTCTGTCCAGGAACTTGCACTGTCCCATGTCAGCAATATCAAGCCTCTTGAGCAACAGCACCAAGTGGCTGAGGTTTTCCTCCACCACTCCTGGACAATGAGCCTCCCCCATCCCATCCTCATACAGAGACTGGGGGTAAAGACGGAGACACAGCCCTAAAGACCAACAAGGAGAACACATGTAGTAAACAGTCATGACACAATAAATTACTGTAATTGTAGAAATAGATTTTTAGCCATGACATCCATCTTTTATCGCCAATTATCATTTTATTTCAAAAAATATCATTAACTACTAAACTAACTAAAACAGTTAACAATTTAATACAGTAGCTGGATTGTAAAATAGGTATAAGCTGCTTATAATGAACATTTAATGACTTGGATCGTTGCTTTGCTTTTGCTAAAGCTGCGTATACAGAAAATAAGTGTAAAGCCAAAATCTGAATTAGTGAGCATGCATTGCTTTCTGCCACAGTGTCTTCTTTGATCCTACCACTAGGAGATGCTAATGTCACACATTTTCAAATCCTACACATAGGAAAGCAATGACCTTTGACCTACCTGGAAGGTGGCTGTTCACCCTTTGAGTTCGCATGTCGGCCTGGTGTTTGCTGATTGTCCTCAGGACCTGCGAGTTAGCTCTTATTTGAGGATTGTAAACCTGTGGCAGAATATGAGGGGAAATGTCAGAAATGGAGATTTCAAGTTTTTACATGATAGCCTGAACATGATGATTTTTTTCCCACTTTAATCAAATAACTCTTTGTCTCCTGCAATAAAGTATGATATAAAATGTTAATTTTTTGCATTTAGCTGATTTAGCTTTTACTTATAACAATCTTAACATTAAATCAATTATTCAAATTATTCAATTATTCAAACTAGAATTACCGCACCACATGCCTCCGCCAACCAGTCAAGTTGCAGTTTACATCCACGTCTGTCCAGACTCATATAATATACAGTATATAGCGAAGACTTTGAAGGAATTCAATAAAAGGTATGAAGTGTATTTTTTGCCGAAATGGAAGTTATTACTATACTGACATATGTGATTCCAGTAAATCATTACCAGTGAGAAACATGCTGTCTTCACTTAGAGACTATTTTTACAGAGGAGTACAGAGGACTGATCCTCATGGTGCAACGACAATCACCTGAAGCTCAATATCAGCAAAACCAATGAGCTTGTGGTGGACCACCAGAGGAACAGGAGGCCCCCTGTCCTGGTTGTCATCCAGGGAGAGGAAGTGCAGATGGTGGACTCATTTTGACATTATGATGTCACAGTGAAGTTGACCTTTGACCTCATCACTTCATTATTTTATCCTATTAAACATTTGTGTGAAATTTTGTCATAATTAGCGTATGAATTCTTGAGTTATGGCCAAAAACGTGTTTTGTGAAGTCACAATGACCTTTGACCACCAAATTCTAGTCAGTTCATCTTTGAGTCCAAGTGGACATTTGTGCCAAATTTTAAGAAATTCCTTCAAGGCATTCCTGAGATATCGTGCAACCAATCATCACAGAAAATAAATACGATAAAAAACTTAAGAGACAAAGATAAGCAGGGTTATTTTGTAACAGTCTGTAATTTAATCACGATATTTTGTCATGTATGAACACAAGCTCACAGTTTTGAGTTGAAGGCCTGTGTCTATGACATAGCGAATAGCTGGCAGGGAGAAGGAAGCCTCTGCGAGGGTATCGGTGAGGATAACCTTCCTTTTGACCCCCGGACCTCCGGGCACGCCCTTGGAGCTGTTGTTCTCCCTCAGTGTAGAAGCTTCGGGGTCGGATTCGTAAACCCGCTGGGTCAGCCCTCCCAGTCCGGCATGGAGGGGGTGAATCCTGAGAGGACCAAGCTGAGGACTCAGAGCTACACACTCCTTCTCCAGCAGGGCCGCACAGTCTTCTGTTTCCTACACAGAACAGGGAAGAGAGAGAATGGAGCCTCAGTTTGAATCCACTCATTCAAACATCTATTCTCAAACCATCTACATACACTGTGAGGGTTTATTTCAGCTGACATAAGGCATTAGTGTGTTTCTCTGTGCTTTTATCTGTTGTGTTAGTACACTGTGTGTGTGTATGTGTGTGTGTGTATGTGCTGTGTCTTAAATGGAAACCAGGACTGACAGTGAGTCAAGGAACAGGATTGCTGATGTTGACATATGGGGAGTTAAATGAGCATGAGAGAGTTTGATATACTGAAGGTCAATATGTAATGATAGCTTTGCACATGAACAGAGAAACACATGACAGATGTGTTGTGTCTGTGTGATGTATACAGTGTGTATGTGAAATAGGACACCAGACATCTGCAATGCACCAGAGGCCTCTCAGGTTGCGGTGTGCTTGTTTCGCTCTTCCACAAGGTAAAGGTGGTGAAACTATACAGCACACCACAGTACATTGGTTTGACCAGTTTTCTTTATAAAAACAATGCGGACGAATTAATCCACTCAGCCCATGGTTTCTTTGGCTGCAAATACACCCGTTACTGTTGACAGAGTTGCCACCATGGTTGCATTAAAGGACAAGTTCACAAATTTTCAAGTCTGACTTAAATCAACAGTCAGGTGTCCATATGAACATTTAAAGAGTTATTGGACACTATCATTTCTCCTGTTCACACTGGCTACGAAGAGATCCCTTCCTAATGCACTTACAATGTAAGTGAAAACAAATCCATAGTCCTCGTTCTGTTTAAAACTACATTCCGTGGCTTAGGCCACTCACGACTTGTTTTCTAACCTTAGCCCTCAATACACTTGCAACTAATGATAACTTTAATTATCAATTAAGCTGCCACACATTTTATCAATTAATTGTTTTTCCCATAAAATGTCGGTAAATAGTGAAAAATTCCATTCCAATTTCCGAAAGTCCAAGGAGAAGTTGGGCAAATTAGCTGCAGATTAGTTTTCTGTTGATTAATCAATTAATTGACTAATCCTTCTTTCGTGCCCTGGCACGAAAGTGCCAGGGCCCAACAGACTCTGGCACTGAAAGTGCGAGGAACCTATTGTTTTTGTAGAGATTATTATTAGGGCCCGAGCAGCAACCGCTGAGAGGTCCCTACTGTATTTCAAGGAATTATTTTTATTATTATTGTGGCCCGAGCAGCGACTGCTGCGAGGACCCTCTTGTATTTCGAGGAGTTATTATTGGGGCCAGAGCACCAAATGGTGCGATATTGGCAAATTGGCTCGACAGCGCCCCCTACAGTAAAAAAAACAACCGCTTAGTGTCACCTACATGGCTGAAATTTGGTAGGCCTATGTATCATCTCCAGACATACAAAAAAGCCTCTTACAGCAATGCCCTAAACCCAACTTGAAGTCGGCCACAATATTCTTTCATAATCTTAGCGCCACCCACTGGCAACAGGAAATGACATGTTTTATACTTTGATGCACTCCTCCTAGTTGGTTTACTAGATCCACCTCAAATGTGGCCAGAAAAGCCTTAAGACCTTGATAATGCTTTATTGTGAAGAGTTTTTTCCCAACGGTGTTACCGTGGCGGTGTGGCGAATTTCGATGCTTCGCCATAAAACAACAAGCTGCTGTTACTCGGCCGTACGTGGTCAAATCTGCCCCAGATTTCACTTGCCGGGCAAGAGTCCAGGCCTGAAGACATGCACATATTTATCTCATTCAGGCAGTGTCCAACGGTCACGAAAATTCAAAACCATGTCGACTAGCCTCCTGTGAGGACACCGCGGCTGCCGCTCCCCCCAGCGTGTGCAATGGTGTGAGGGCCCGTTCATCACTGCTTGCAGCTTTAATTGTTATTGTTGTTGTTATTCTTCCTGTTGTCGTAATACTGTTGTTGATGTTTGTTGTTGTTTTTGTAATATTGTTGTTGTTTGTTGTTAACCAACAACAATGATATTACAACAATAACTAAAAACAAAAATATTTGTTCTTGTAATATTGTTGTTGTTGTAATGTTGTTGTTTGTTGTTATAATGTTGTTGTCATTGTAATGTTGTTGTTGTAATGTTGTTGTTGTAATGTTGTTGTTGTAATATTATTGTTGTATGTTGTTATTGCTTTTGTTGATATTTGTTGGTAGGGTTACCAACAGCAATATTACAAAAATGACAACAAACAGCAACAATGACAAACAACAACAATAACAAACAACAATGAACAACAACAACAATATTACAGCAAACAACAACAAACAACAATAACAACGACTACAACAACAAACAAAAACAACAACAAAAAACAATATCACAATAACTTGTTAATGTTATTTTTGTTGTTCTTTGTTGTTGTCGTCATATATCGTTGTTATTGTTGTCATCATTGTTATTGACGTTGTAATTGTTGTTACTGTTGTCATCACTGTTGTTGTTAAGGTCATAGTTGTTGTCGTTATTGTTAATGTTTATTGTTATTGTTGTTTGTTGTAATATTGTTGTTTGTGGTTGTTGTAATATTGTTGTTATTGTTTGTAGTTTTTGTAATATTGTCGTTGTTTGTTATTGTTGTTGTTTGTCATTGTTGTAATGTTGTTGTACTATTGTTTTTGTTGTTTGTTGTCATTGTTGTTTATTGTTGTTGTTATTATGTTATTATTGTTTGTTGTTGTTCTTGTTTGTTGTTGTTATTATTACTGTCATTATTATTATTAAAAATAATAACAATAATAACAACAAATCAACAACAACAACAAACCAATAACAATAATAATGACAGCAATAATAACAACAACAAGTTTGTTGTAGTTGTTTTGTTATTATTGTTATTATTTTTGCTGTTGTTTATTGTTGTTTGTTGTTGTCGTCAATATGTTGTTATTGTTGTCGTCATTATTGTTGTTTTCATGGTCATAATTGGTGTCGCTGACGTCGTCATAGTTGTCGTCGTCGATGTTATTGTTGTTACTGTTTCTTCTTGTTATCGTAATATTGTTGTTCGTTGTTGTCTTTATTTGATGTCATTGTTGTTATTGTTGTTTTTTGTAACAATAACAGTTAACGACAATAACAACAATGACATCAAACAACGACAACAACAAACAACAATTATTGTTGAATTTATTATTTTGTTATTGTTTGTTTTTGTTCTTGTGTGTTGTTGTTCATATGTTGTTATTGTTTGTTATTGTTTTACTGTTGTTATTATTATTGTTGTAATATTGTTGTTGTTTGTGGTCACTGTTGTTGTTTGTTGTTTATTGTTATTGTTGTTTGTTGTTATTGTTGTGTTTGTTGTTGTTTGTTGTTATCCTTACTGTTTGTTGTTGTTATTATTGCTGTTATTTCTGTTATTGTTTATTGTTGTTGTTGTCATGGTCATAAGTGGTGTCATTGTCATCGTCATAGTTGTCATCATCATTGTCATTGTTGTTTGTTGCTGTTTATAACAATAACAACAATAACAACAAACGACAATAACAACAATAAACAACAACAACAATAAACAACAACAACAACAAAGAATAACAATGACATCAAACAATGACAACAACAATTATTATTTATTATGTTATTATTGTTTGTTGATATTCTTGTTTGTTGTTGTTTATTTGTTGTTATTGTTTGTTGTTTTATGGCTGTTATTGTTGTAATACCGTTGTTGTTGGTGGTCACTGTTGTTGTGCTTGCTGCTGTTTGTTGTTATCCTTACTGTTTGTTGTTGTTGTTATTATTGCTGGTATTTTTGTTATTGTTGATGTTGTCATGGTCATAATTGGTGTCATTGTCGCCGTCATAGTTGTCGTCGTCATCGATGTAATTGTTGTCATTGTTTGCTGTAATTGTTGTTATTGTTGTTTTTAACAATAACAACAATAACAACAAACGACAATAACAACAATAAACAACAAACAACAACGACATCAAACAGTGACAACAAACAACAATTTTTGTTGCATTTATTATGTTGTAATTGTTTGTTGGTGTTCTTGTTTGTTGGTGTTTGTTGTTAATTATTTGTTGTTATTGTTTGTTGTTATTATTATTGCTGTTGTTACTGTTGTTGTTATTGTTGTTATTATTGATTTATTGTTGTTATTACTGTTGTTATTATTGCTGTAATATTGTTGTTTGTGGTCATTGTTGTTGTTTGTTATTGTTGTGTTTGTTGTTGTTTTTGCTATTATTGTTGTTGTATTTGTTGTTGTTGTTTGTTGTTATGCTTACTGTTTATTGTGGTTATTGTTGTCGGTGTTGTTGTTATTGTTTTGTTGTTGTTATTGCTATTATTATTGCTGTAATATTGTTGTTGTTGTTTGTTATTGTTGTGTTTGTTGTTGTTTTTGTTGTTATTATTGTTATTATTTTTGTTGTTATTGTTTGTTATCCTTCCTGTTTTTGTTGTTTTTATTACTGCTGTTATTTGTTATGGTTTGTTGTTGTTGTTCTTGTTGTTGTTGTTGTCATGGTCATAAGTAGTGTCATAGTGGCTTCATAGTTGTCGTCGTCATCAATTTAATTGTTGTCATTGTTTGATGTCATTGTTGTTATTGTTGTTTATAACAACAACAACAATAACAACAACAAACAATAACAATGACATCAAACAATGACAACAATTATTGTTGTATTTATTATGTTATTATTGTTTGATGTTCTTGTTTGTTAATGTGTGTTGCTGATTATTTGTTGTTATTGTTTGTTGTTATTATTGCTGTTGTTGTTATTGTTGTCGGTGTTGTTGCTAATGTTATTATTATTGTTTTATTGTTGTTGTTGGTATTGTTGTTATTATTATTGTAATGTTGTTGTTGTTTGTGGTTATTGTTGTGTGTTGTTATTGTTGTGTTTGTTGTTGTTTTTGTTATTATTTTTGTTGTTTGTTGTCATTTGTTGTTGTTTGTTGTTGATTATTTGTTAATGTTTGTTGTCGTTATTATTGCTGTTGTTATTGTTGTCGGTGTTGTTATTGTTTTATTGTTGTTATTTTACTGTTGTTAATATTGTTGTTATTATGGCTGTAATATTGTTGTTGTTGTTGTTTGTGGTCACTGTTGTTGTTTGTTGTTATTGTTGTGTTTGTTATTGTTTTTGTTGTTATTATTGTTGTTATTATTTTTGTTGTTGTTGTCTGTTGTTATCCTTACTGTTTTTTGTTGTTTTTATTATTGCTGTTATTTTTGTTATTGTTTGTTGCTGTTGTTGTCATGGTCATAAGTGGTGTTGTTGTCATCGTCATAGTTGTCATCGTCATCGATGTAATTGTTGTTGTCACTGTTTGATGTCATTGTTATTGTTGTTTGTTGTTGTTTATAAGAATAACAATAATAACAACAAACGACAATAACAACAATATTGACATCAAACAATGACAACAAACCGTTATTGTTGTATTTATTATGTTGTTATTGTTTGTTGATGTTCTTGTTTGTGGTCATTGTTGTTGTTTGTTGTTATTGTTGTTATCATTTTGTTGTTGTTATCCTTCCTGTTTTTTGTTGTTTTTATTATTGCTGTTATCTTTGTTATTGTATGTTGTTGTTGACATGGTCATAAGTGGTGTCATTGTCGTTGTCATAGTTGTCGTCGCCATCAATGTAATTGTTGTCATTGTTTGATGTCGTTGTTATTGTTGTTGTTATTTATAACAATAACAACAATAAGAACAACATCAAACAATGACAACAATTATTATTGTATTTATTATGTTATTATTGTTTGATGTTCTTGTTTGTTAATGTGTTGTTGATTATTTGTTATTTTTGTTGTTATTATTGCTGTTGTTATTGTTGTCGGTGTTGTTATTGTTGTTATTATTATTGTTTTATTGTTGTTGTTTTATTGTTGTTACTGTTATTGTTGTAATACTGTTGTTTGTGGTCATTGTTGTTTGTTATTGTTGTGTTTGTTGTTGTTATTATTTTTTTGTTGTTGTTTGTTGTTTTCCTTACTGTTTGTCGTTGTCGTTATTATTGCTGTTATTTTTTTATTGTTTATTCTTCTTGTTGTTGTCATGGTCATAATTGGTGTCGTTGTCGTCATAGTTGTCGTCATTATCTATGTCATTGTTGTGGTTTGTTGTTGGTTATTTGTTGTTAAAGTTTGTCGTTATTATTGCTGTTGTTGTTATTGTTGTCGGTGTTGTTATTGTTTTATTGTTGTTATTATTGTTGTTATTATTGCTGTAATATTGTTGTTGTTGTTGTTTGTCGTCATTGTTGTTGTTTGTTGTTATTGTTATGTTTGTTGTTGTTATTATTGTCGTTATTATTTTTGTTGTTGTTGTTTTTTGTTATCCTTACTGTTTGTTGTTGTTGTTATTATTGCTGTTATTTTTTATTGTCTGTTCTTGTTGTTGTTGTCATGGTCATAATTGGTGTCGTTGTCGTCGTCATAGTTGTTGTCGTCATAGTTGTCATCGTCATCAATGTAATTGTTGTCATTGTTTGACGTCATTGTTGTTATTGTTGTCGTTTGTTGTTGTTTAAAACAGTAACAACGATAACAACAAACGACAATAAATAACAACAAACAACAACAACAAACAATAACAACGATGACATCAAACAATGACAACAAACAACAATCATTGTTGCATTTATTATGTTGCTACTGTTTGTTGATGTTCTTGTTTGTTGATGTTTGTTGTTGTCTTTATTGCTGTTGTTGGTATTGTTGTTATTATTGTTGTAATATTGTTGTTGTTGTTGTTGTTTGTGGTTATTGTTGTTGTCGTTTGTTGTTGATTATTTGTTAATGTTTGTTGTTATTATTGCTGTTGTTATTGTTGTTATTATTGCTGTAGTTTGTGGTCATTGTTGTTGTTTGTTGTTATTGTTGTTGTTATTTTTGATGTTGTTTGTTGTTGTTATTTGTTGTTATCCTTACTGTCTGTTGTTGCTGTTATTTTTGTTATTGTTTGTTGCTGTTGTTGTTGTCATGGTCATAATTGGTGTCATTGTCAACGTCATAGTTGTCATCGGGTCTGTTCCAGAAAGCAGGGGCCTGTTTCAGAAAGCAGGTTCAACAAACTCTGAGTCTAACCCTGAGCTCTGAGTTGATCAACCCTGAGATGGGAAACTCAGAGTTTTCGGTTCCAGAACAGCTGATCGGAGTTCGTTCAATCAACTCTGAGTATGTTCACTCTGAGTCCAGCGTGTGGCGCATTAAAAAGCCATCATCAATGGAGTTTTCACAAAGCCTGGGCCCTGTTTCAGAAAGCGGGTTTAGTGAAAACTCTGAGTTTGTTAACCCTGAGATGAGGGAAACTCTGGGTTTTCCATTCCAGAAAGAGAGCTAAGTTAAACTCAGGGTAAGTTACCATGGTAACTGACTCTGTGAACCTAACCGGCTCGCTGGCAGGTTTTCTTTAACAAACCCTAAGTTTCTCTCTGTCTCCTCCCTCCTGCTGAGCCTGAAGCAGCTGTCGGACGGGCTGTCGTTTCCTCGTTTTACCCGATCGATGTTGAAGCAGAATTAATTCACAGCCTTACGTCAGGAGAGGATTTTGATTAGATGTGCTATCATTCCCTGATGACTACATAATCAAACGTTACCGTTTTTCGTCACTCTCTCATTTATCTGAACAACATTCTCCAGCCTCACATCTCTAATGTTACACACTCTTTACGTTGCTCTTCGTTTTTTTTGCCAGCAGGAGTTTCCTTTACAACATAGGTGACACAGAACATAACAGGAAAGCAACTGTTTGTAGATGAAATGAAAATCAAATTTTATTCAATAACATTCCACCACTTTTCTGTTATATTACAAGAAAGTGTGCTTAAATGTTAAATGAATGGACTGCTGCTTTCAAACTCACGCATTGGCTCGGGCAGCAATTCTCTCTACTTTTCCACTGTGTTGCTTTTTTACTGAAAATGTGCTCATACTCGCCATCAGATCGTATCATCTATCTTCTAACTTCAGGCTTTTAGAGTCATGACACGCATGTGCTTAACTCAGAGTGAACATACTCAGAGTTGATTGAACTAACTCAGATCAGCTGTTCTGGAACCGAAAACTCTGATGTTTCCCATCTCAGGGTTGATCAACTCAGAGCTCAGGGTTAGACTCAGAGTTTGTTGAACCTGCTTTCTGGAACAGACTCGTCGTTATCGATGTAATTGTTGTTTATTAGGAATTATTAGGGCCCGAGCAGCAACCGCTGCAAAGGCCCTATTGTAATCCTTAAAGTTATTATTATTTTTTCGCTAGTAAATCGCATTTTTGAGGCCTAGACATACTTGGAAAATCACGAAACTTGGCAGGCACATCAAAACTGGCGAAAATTTTGATATGATATAGGTTGCTGCTTAGGGCGGGGCCAGGGGGCTTGATAGTGCCCCCTACAGAGGAGCCCACCGGTACATTTCACGTACATGGATGAAATTTGGTAGGCATATGTATCTTGTCCAGGCGAACAAAAAACCTCTTGGTGCCATGCCCGAAATCCAACAGGAAGTCGGCCATTTTGAATTTAGTGGTCATTTTTGGCGATTTGCTGTTTCCATACTTTAACAAACTCCTCCTACAGAATTAATCTGATCAACTTTAAATTTGGCCAGTGCAATCTGAAGACCTTCACGATGAAAAGTTGTGCTATCTGTGAGTTTTCACCAAATGCCATGGATGTGGCGTGGCCGCCATTTTGTGCATTTTGGAATGAAACATCAAGATGTCTGAAGACATCTACATGCCAATATTCTGTCATAGTCATAGCGCCAGCTACTGCCAAGAGGAAGTTGTAGTCGCTATATTTTAATGTACTACTTCCAGCAGGTTCACCATATTCCCTTCAAATTTCGTCAGTAAAACCCTAAGACCTTGATGATGCTTTATTGTGAAGACTGTGAGTTTTCATGGAACTCTGTTGCCATGGCGATGCATTATTCGCCATGAAACAGAAAGCTGTTTTTGAGGAGCTAGGGATGCTCGAAAACTCAAGAAACCTGGCACACACATCAGAATTGTTGAATATAGATATGTGATGTGGGTCGCAGGATTGTGTGTGGCACAATGGCTCCATAGCGCCCCCTACAAAATTTCAATGAAGCAGCCCTCGCTGTACATTTCACCGACATGTATAAAATTTGCTAGGCACATGCAACATCCCAAGACTGAAAAAGAAAGTCTCTTGGTGCCATGACCTGAACCCAACAGGAAGTCAGCATTTTGAATTTAATTTCTAATTTCAGTGTATTTTTGGTCATTTACAGGAGTCATACTTTAACAAACTACTCCTAGAGAATTCATCACATCGACTTCAGATTTGGTTAGTTCAATCTAAAGATCTTCGCAATGAAAAGTTGTGCTATTTGTGAGTTTTCGGCGAACGGCATAGCCGTGGCGAGGTCGCCATTTTGCGCGTCTTGCCATGAAACATGAAGTTGTTGTAATTCACATGTACATTGTCCAATCTGCCCCAAACTTCACATGTTTGCTGAGAGTCCTGGCCTGAAGACATCTACATGCCAATATTCAGTCATAGTCATAGCGCCACTTACTGACAACAGGAAGTCAGCCTTATGTGAGAAAGATCATCCGATTTAAATGAAATTTACATGGCGTGGTCTACACATGATATCCAGCAACATGTCGTATAATTACTGTGTGTTCTCCAGTGCCGCATAGTGGACACAGGAAGTAACATTTATCTCGTTCAGGCAGTGTCCAACGGTCACGGAAATTCACAGCCATGTCGACCGGCCTCCTGTGAGGACACCACGGCTGCCGCTCCCCCCGACGTGCGCAAGGGTGAGAGGGCCCGTTCAACGCTGCTTGCAGCTTTTATTATTATTATTATTATTATTATTATTATTATTATTATTATTATCATTATTGTTATGGTAACTTTAAATCATGACAAAATAATCACATTCAATATTAGACAGGTTAGTCAGAAACGTAATCTCATAGATACTGCCCAAACTACATGTTCATATTTTGTCTTAGCAACAGATATTCATTCAAACTGTGAAATTTGGTTCAAATCTAACCAGGAAATGACTCCAGAACCTATAATGCACACCATATATCTTTTCTGATGCTTTGGAAGTTTTAAAAACTATTTATAAGTGGGCTTGTTTTCTATCCTCCCAGAACTTCTGAGGTATATAAAGTATAAAACTTGTACCTGTGCACTGGCCAAAAACACCATCACATCTCCTTCCTCTCCCCTTCTGTGCAGATCCAGGACCATGTGACAGGCAACGGCCACCAGTTCCTTCCCAGATGAAAGCTCCCGGTACAGAGTCTCTACCTTGTTCATCTCAACAGCCTTCCTGTCTTCCTCTACCTCATGCCCCTCTTCCTGGTCTTTGATAGGGGGGTCAGTGAGCAGGCTGTCCAGTGAGAGGTGAGGGACTGATGGTTCCAGGAAGGCAGACAGGCGAGGTGCCAGCGTTGGGTGAGTGAGGAGAACCACCCGGAAGTTGTCTGGCCTCTGCCGGCAGACGTCACACAGCAGGCCCAGCAGCACGTCAGTGGGCACAGTACGCTCCTGGAGCTCATCCAAAACCACAACACCGTACTGATGGAGTAGAGGGTCTGACATCATTTCCTCTAGCAGGAGAGTGTCACTGACAAACCTGGGGACAGGAAAAGGAAAAAAGAGATGAGAAAAGAACCAGTATCCCTTACAGAAATAGCGATTTTAAATAGAGATTTCAAAGCATTTTGACAACAGGGTGGCCCAAAAAAAAACAAAAAAACACCCCTATCAATAACCAAAAATTCTGTCAAAACATCTTTTTACACATAAATAAGAGACAAAGTGACATGCTGAAAACTTGAAAAATGTATTTATATAATAATTTGAGAGTGCAGGAAAGGACATGGGGATCAATTTTCAGTGAATACACTCAACACTTTTAATGCCACCTTGGGAAGCAAACTGCAGAGAACAGAGCACAAAGAGTAAAGGTGTGGCTGTAAGCAAAAGAGAGACTATGTAACATTATCATACAAAACTGGTGAAATCCAATGAAGCCATCTACATTACACCCAGAGAAGAGAGGATGATTACACATGACACAGATCAGCAGTGGGCTGAGAAAATAAAGCAATGAATGAATTTCCCTACAGTTTGGTAGAACAATTGAAAATTTTGTTGTACTTGTACTCAACCTGTTTAAGCCATCTGTATTACTCAGTTACAGCCCAAAGAATCCCCAGGGGGCACTACAGTTTTTAAAACCAGACCTTTTCCGGTGCCCTCCTTCCAGGAAGTTAAAGGCAGAAAAATCTTTCTTGGCATTTGGCCTGTTTACGGTAAGATTTCAAAGCTAATCAATCCTATTTTTTTGATGTAGTTTAGTTTCAGAAGGCTTACTGAACAAAATGATGTAAATAAATACTCCTAAATAGTCCAGTGACTTTGTAATCGTTTTTTAAAAGCATGCTCAACCAATCGTTGAAAAGCATATTTATGGTTAAAGGAATAGTTTGACATTTTGGGAAATATGCTTATTCACTTTCTTGTTGTGAGTTAGATGAGAGGATCGATACCACTCTCATGTCTGTTTGTTAAATATGATGTGTCTTATGAAATAAACACCTCTCTTCCATATCAAAAAATCCAGAAAGCTCAGTTACCTCTCTTGTGAACAATTAAAAAAGGGAAAAAATACTGAAATACAACTGAAAAAGATATATTTATATTTTATATGTTATTGCCCAGTACTGGGGAAAATAATAAGATATTATTTTCCAATGTCCATTATCTATGCATCCTAACCTGATCAGGGTGTCGGGTGTACAGCTGTCATCATGAGACACCTTGTAGCCCACCTCCAGACCCAGGCTGAGGTCCATCTCATCAGCCACACGAAGGGCCAGACTCACAGCTGCCACCGAATAGGGCTGGGAACAACACACCAGGCCCTGAGAAAATTCATAGGACAAAGCATATTCCACACACCACTGTGGCACCTGCAGGGAGAACATGAGGAAGAAGAGAAGAAAGACAGAGGTCAACAAGAGGAAGAAGTAGTAATATAATACTGGGGACATGAGTGATTACATACAGTTTTACACAGTTTTTCAGAAGCACACACACCTTAAAAAATAAGTTACATTAATTTGTATTTTTACTTTGTATCTATGTTTTTTTGTCCTAGTGTTGTATTTATGTGCCCTGTGTTTTATGTATGCTAAATGTATGCATCCCACTGCTGCATGACCAATTGCCCCATTGGGGACAAATGAAGTTACTGATTGATTGACATTTGTGAAACACACACCACTTGAACATGAAGGTGAAGCACTTTTCCCCCAGATGTCTCAGACATTTCTTACTTCTTACAATGTTCAGCTTTCATTGGCAACTCAAAGTGAAAGTTCACAGTGCTCCAAAGCTCACACCAGGAGAATGTGGATGAGTCAAAACTCCATGGTCAAAATATTGGTCAGTGGGACTTGTTAAGTCCATTCACTGTGCAAGTGCCTTACACCAACCTTAAATATGAGGACTCTAAACCCCTACAATTTGCTTGACGTTGTTACAGCTGCATCAAATGATTTTTTAGCCACTTGTGGGTAGAAGGACTCCACAGCAACCTGAAAAACACTGACTAATATATATATCCCTTATAAAGCTGGCTAACATGTTAGCATACCATTGCCTATTTACACATCCAACAGACAGAGCAACATTAGCATTCATTTGGAGTCGTCTTATTCACTCTTTCTGGCTCTGTTTTGGTTTCCACCAACTCTTGAGGGAAATGTCTGAACACAGGGTTGATGAGAGTGCTGAGACTGAACCAAAACAGTAAAGTTGTGGCCCAGAAAACCAAAACAATGAACTAAAATAAGCTAAAATGAGCTGCAGAGCTGAGGGGAACTGTAGAGTTAGTGATAATTCTCTGTGTGTTCATCACTATGAGCGAGCCTTTCACATTACACACTGATCTATTGTCAACATAAAATATTGATTAATGCAGCTTTAGCTGCTTCACCAACTACTTTTGTCTGCTCTTTGGTGCTGAGCAGGTAGTGTGCAGTCAGAGCTTTTTCACTGAAAACAGCTGCCTGTTGCTGCTGGAGACGAGTTTGAGAGTGCGGAGTGAAACAAACAATACATGTGCCATAAAACCAAAACAAACCAAAAAGCGACCTCCTTTCCATTCCATGTAGTCATTTGACCTATTGTAAATGTAGACAATATTGATTAGTCGAACTTAAAGTTTGCCTGAAAAGAGACAAAACACAAAGACAGATTTTCAGCCTCTAAAACGCAGTTAAGGTAGCGTAGTCACAATGCTGACTACTTTGCAGTTTCTCAAATACAAATTGAATAAATTAAAAAGGTACCCTGTGGAGTTTTCTTGTAAACAAGTTTATGTTACATTCAGTATTTCTTACTAAAACATACTGTGTGTGTGTGTCTTTGAGGCCTAACAAACATGCTGAGTTAATTTTTAAAAAATCTTGAAACCTGCATTGTTTACAGCTATGTTTGCTAGCTAGAAGTCATCTTCTTCCCTGCCGTTTATTGGCAAACTGCTATGTTTCTTGGCACATTACCACATCCCACTGTGTGTCCGTGGAATACTGTGAAACTGGTGGCAGGAAAGTGTATTGCCTTGCCGTGTGCACGTGCCCATGCATGTGCGCGTGCACGAGCTCCAAACAAATCGGGGACCTTCTCACGAAAACATTTCTCCATAGTGCTACTAGTAATTCCATAACTAAAATTCATCAGGGAACATTGAAATCCAGAAATTTTATCCCGCAGCTACACTCCCCTCCAAAAGTATTGGAACAGTGAGGCCAATTCCTGTATTTTTGCTGTAGACTNCAGGAATTGGCCTCACTGTTCCAATACTTTTGGAGGGGAGTGTATAATAAAAAAACAACAACCCTATCATGCAACATATGACTATAAATTAAGTTTGCTCAAAAATAGAGTATGATCTTGTGTATGTATGAAGATTGAAACAGGTTGTGTGATGCTGACTGGTTCCACAACAATCAGCCATTTGTTCCATGCTTTTATCCACTTGGCTTACAGTACTGTAGATGTGTACATATTCCAGTGATAAATGAACAAGCAATTGAAGTGCCATCTATGCATGACTGGACAGAACAAATAAACACAGCCCTAGAATGGACCTTGAATAAATATTTATTCAAAGCCTGTATTAGATCTAATGATGAGGAAAGTGAAAGATACAGGCTGAATTCTTGAACAAACACCAAACAAACAAACCCAAGAAGACTTGTGATCACTTCATGGAAGCTAATTGGGATTCAAATTAACAATAAAGAATTAACAACACAAATGATGCCAAATATTCAGACCTGTATAGAAATGTAATCTCCATGGCTTCCCTTTTCTGCATTTTTGTTCTAAAATATTACATCTGAATTGCACTTTGAGCAAGATACCAGTTGTTCTTATTCAATCCTAAGTGAGAGTGAAGATAGCAGAAACGATTGACATTATTTGTAGCATTTCAACAGTACGAAGTGCAAATGTCAAGGTGACAGTGCCCTAACAACAGCTGCAATAAGTATGAGTGTCACCATAATGCTAAAGATGCAGCAGGTAAAAAAAAACAAAGGAGAAAGTGTAGCATTAACTGTGCAGATAGAGCAGAAGGTGCTGGGGGAAAGGGGAGTCCAGAGTGTTTCTTGATTAAATGAGTGTTCAGGTTACAGCAGAACTGTGTAACTCTACTGGAGTGGTTTCATGCTGTTATTCATTAACCTGAGGGGAATGGAGCTGAGGAGCAGGTGTAATGATAATCAGGCCATCACAGGGAAAGGCCCGACCCAAAATGACACATCTACTATAAAGAGAGTAGTGTATGAGCTCAGAAAGCAGTATAATGCTCAAAGCATCAGCTTGGTCTTATATCAAAACACTTGAAATATAAGCAAATATACTGTACATATGCAAATATAGTACACATAAACATAAAACCAGTATTTGCGAAAATATACAAAAAAAGGTCAACACATAAACCCATTACTACTGTGTTCCAATAAACTGGTTAGTCTTCTACTGTGATTATGCCAGGTTTCTGTGGATTGGAAACATCCCACTACAATGGCCAAGAAAGCTCAACACGCTGTAACACACGTGCAAACAGACAAACACAAGCAAATGAAGAAATATGTATATGAATTTCTGTATTTTTGCAGTATATTTCTTAATGTCAAATACTGTACTTGTGATCTCAAAGTGATGAAGAGGTTATCTTCATTTGCTTGTGTTTTGTATAGTTGCAGTGCACTGAGCTCTCTCAGCCACAGTAGAATTGACTGAACTGTGAAATTGTAAAGTACTGTCTAGCTAGTCTTATCAGTGTTGAATTCTTTAGTCAGATGTTGTCCAATTGAAAATAGAATTTGATTAATTTGACACTGTAAGGTTCTTGTATATATGTAGCCGTTTGTGTTAGAAGACACTGATGCATGATTTAAGATGTTTAAGAGGCTTATTGTGTTACATGAAAAATGGTTTTGTAAAAAAAATAAAGTCATACTAAGTGCAGTAAGGTGTTGAATGAAGTACTATTTTGTATCAGTACTGAAATCTGTACTTGGCACTAGTATATGAAATTTTCACTCATTGCCCACCCCTTTCAAACCGTGTTAGGGAAATATTTGAATGGTATCAAAAACATGGCTGAGTATTACTGTTGAGGTCATCTTTTCTTTCCCATGTATTTACCTTCAGCTATTATGATTGGAACAAACACTGTAGATTTAAAAATATCAAAGGTTCATGTTTAGAGTTTGACCTGAATTAATCTAGGTGATTACATACACTACATGTTATTTTGCCTGTGGCCCTGTGAGTTCCTGGTTACCTGGGTGCTTTTTCCAGATCCACTGGGTGCACTGAGCAGCACCATGCTGTGGCTCTCCAGGTGCTCCAGTAGACTCTGCCTGAGCCTCCATATGGGAAACTGCTGCCTCTCTTCCAGCAGGGTGTAGTAGCGTGAAGAAAAGGGCAGACCATCATATGGGTTCACTTCTAGGTCTCCCAGCCCCTCCTCCTCCCCACCTCCTCTTCCTCCATCTCCTTCATCATCTAAATCCCCAGAAAGGAGGGAAGACACAGACAGGGAGTCCAGGGCCGCCGAGGGCGGCAGCCAGGACCCAGGGGAGAGGGAGGTGGTGGAGGGCTTTGTTGGAGGTGATGACATCATCAGCAGGGGGCGGGGGTGAGGAAGGAGTGAGGGGCTGGATCACAGACAGGCCTGAGATTACCTGCGGAGGGGCAAAAACAATAATGACTGATGGTCACATGAACCAAAGGAACAAGTCAGAGGAGGTGACGTCAGACCAGCTGTGTATTAGACACACTTTGTTAGTGCATGCTTTGAGCAAGATTCCTGCTTGAGATTTTTAAGGTATGAGTTGCCTGTGGTGCCCATTAGCCTTTGACACTCAGCTGACAGTACAGTCAGAGGAGGCACTAAATCATACAGCAACATCTGAGACGAAGAAAAAGCAAGGATATTTCACTTGCATTTCAGGTACCACAAATATAGTAATCTAGATCTCAGGGGCCACAGTACTTGCTCTCTCTACTATACATTTTCTCCATTTCCTCTAAACAGGCCCTTCATAGGAACCTGTAGCGTGTTTGGTATTTAACTGTGGAATGCTTGTCTCCACCCAGATGCCACTGAGTGTATGTTGGACAGCTGCAATAGACATGATCTGTTTGCACAGGAAGGCCTACAGGCACCTAACTGGTGTGCTGGTTTCTTCATGTTGGGGGAAGACAGAAAAGCAGATGAAAAATTGTTCCAAGCTTCTACTTCACGGTTGTCCATCAACTAGAGGTGTGAAATATGGGCAAAATCTCTGGGATATGTAACATTATATATTATATATGTAATATAGCTAGAATATTTCCTGGACATTAATTTGAGAAACTTTGATGGAATTAGCAGAAGGGGCTGTCCTTTTGGCGAAACCAGTAAATCAAACACTGGAGAAACACAGGTACTTAAACACATTGATACAGCAGTTCTATAAATCTAATACTGCCATTAAGCAGTCATTCTCACTCATTTGCAAAATTGTCCACAAAGTCCTAATAGAATCGGAGAAATTAAATATTTAGCTGAAACAATTAATCGATGAGTTATTTGACAGAAAATGAATCAGAAACTATTCTGATAATCAATTAATCATTTGAGTGAACAAAAATGCCAAACATTTGAGAGTTGTTGCTGCTTTTCTTTGTGTTATGTGATAGTAAACTGAATATGTTTGGGTTTTGGACTGTTGGTCAGACAAAAGCTATTTGAAGATGTCACCTTTGGCTTTAGGAAATCGTAAAGGACATTTGTCATGATTTTCTGACATTTTATAGACTAAACAATTAACTGAAAAAATAATCAACAGATTAATCAATGATGAAATGAACTGTTAGTTGCAGCCCAAATTTACAGTCCCATAATATATCATCATGTTGCCCAACATTCCCATTTACAAAGGGTGAGCAGAGTTTGAGAAGAGTACAATGATGTGACTGAAAGGTACTGTCATGTCACGTTGTCCGTAATGTTAGCTAATTGATTGTTAGCTACAATAGACTGTTAGCTACAATCGATTAGGCTAGTCGATCGACAGAAAATTAATTTTGAGAATCAACTGAATTAATGAAAAAAAAATTTCAAGCAAAAAGGTCAAAACTTCTTTGTTTTTTCTATGACTTATGCGATAGTAAATTGACTTAAATTGGGTTTTGAACTGTTTTAAAGACATCACCTTGGGCTCTGGAAAATTGTGATGGGCATTTTTCACTATTTTGGACATTTCATAAACCCAACAATTAATCCATTAATTGAGAAAATAAATGCAACAGGAGATGAGCAGACCAGCATTTATGAGACAAAATGTCGCAAATGGGCAAAGGTCAAGGCAAAACGTTGTTTAGAAATGTTTACACTGGGTGTAAATGTGTACATTTACCATTTTTGGTTACACTGAGTCACTGAACACATCACACTGAGCAGCATGGCAGATGGTGAGGCTGTACACAGTGGATGCTATATACTTTACTGTAAGAACTGTGTCGTTTTTGACCAAGTGTCAAAAACTGTCAACCACTGAAAGTTGCCACCTAACACCTGGTCAGATTTTTAGACTTTACTTATTCTTGGCTCTCATATTTCTTGATTTAAATCTGAATTTTGGGGGAAAAGGTTTTGTTAAAGAACTTGTGTTTACTCAGCAAAGGGGTTTTTGAAAAAAAGTATCATTTTGGGATGTGTAAAATCAAAATCCATGTATTGTATATGGCTGGGTTTCAAGCCTAAATGCTGTTTTGTATGACTGAAATGTGCCCATAGAATGGAGTATCAAATACTGTTCATAAATGTAGTCTTAATTGTATAATCTTTAATCTGATACCTTCTGATTTAAATCAGAATTTTGCCAATTTTAGACTGTATTCTAGTTCTTGTAAAGCTGCTTGTGTTTAAACCACATTTGAGAACTTTGCTTTGGCTTTTCGATAAAAACACCTTTATATTTCTCAAAGCAAGGTATTGAAAAGTATCACTTTGGTATCTCTGACAAAACTTGGGTATCGGCACTAGTATCAAAAACTTCAAACCATACCCATCCCTGGTTGAACAGGAGCTATAATGAGAGTCTGCACTGAGCCACTGTATGATGAAAGCCATGAGGCTGAAAAGCAGTGTAGCATGCAATATTAAGTTACACAGACATTGTGAATAGCAGAATATTGAATAGATCACACTCTGGTAATAACAAATACCATGTTAAATAGCAGGCTAACAGCAGCAGGTTCCCAGACAGTTCTGCAGGCTGGTCACCCCTAACAATGTACAGACACACAGTAGAAGCAGCGCAATATTCAAATGAGCCCTTCAGCTCCGACTCAATAGTGAACGTCACTGCGCTGCTTGACAGAAGCCTCATAAGCCACATGTCAATAAGTCAGTACTATAGGTGACGAGCTTTTAAGATGCCTAGTGTGTTTTGAAATATAAAAGGATATGAGGAGGAAAATAGTAAACCCATATCATACCAGTATATATGTGTTTATATTAGTATACTGGCTAGTGGCTACATGCTGTAGACATTGTGGACAAACACACTGATCTAGATACACGTACAATGTGTTTAGAACGTATGGAGACCTCTTTATTCAGCATCAATTAAAAAATTTTGCAATTTCATTATAAATCTCATTTATACCTATTCAGAACATTTATTGAGTAGACACACCACTGGCAACAGTTTTGAATCATCTTGGGTCTGTCTGTACCAGCTTTGTACTCATGAATTTGGGAAGTTTCTCTCATGTGTCCTTGCAGATCCTCTCAGAGCTATCAGATCAGATGGGAAATGTCGGTGAACTATGGCGTGTAGGTCTTGTGTGCATTATGAAGCAGGTTTTCTTCAAGGATTTCTCTCTATCGGTCTCTTTTCATAATTGATTGATTGAATTGGATGATGCTATGTCCGCCATGCTTCACTGTGAGGATGGTATTAGCTGGTGATGAACTTCAACTGATTTCTGTGTCTTTTATTCAGAACCAGCTGGCCTCTATAAAAAGGCTTAATTGATGGAGGGCTGCAAATAATGGTTCATTTTATCATCGATTAATCTGTCTATTAATGAATGAATGAATTAATTAATTAGTCAATTAATAGAAAATAGAGAACAATGTCCAGCACAATTTTCCAGAACTAAAATAGACATATTCAAACTGCTTGTTTGAATGTTTTTATAGCACTCCTTGGATAGTACCACAGTAACTTTGTCAAGCTTATAATGTACATATTTTGTTGAGAGTATTCTGTCCCCTTGCTAGAGTGGTAGCGTTGCTATGACTGGAGGTAGGGATATTATCTAATATGGTCACCCATGGGCGGAGCCATAATTCCAGTTTGTGTGCAGGTCACTTTAGACAAAACAAATGGTGCTGTGAAAGCTGAATATTTTAAATTAAAAACAAAAGTCTCTTCTCATAATACTATAATAGAGACAGTAATTTACTGCCCAAGGAGATCGAGAAGGTTGGCGTTTTTGTTAAAAAAGCACACTGTAACATTATCCTATCACGAGAGTACATTTTAGCAAGTGTTGAAGCGTAACATTAACAGCGTATGGGCCAGGATATAAGCTCCATATTACGGTTGTCTGTCCAGGCTAATGTGGTAACTAGTCTTGCTACAGAGGATAACTAAGCTCACTAATGCACTTGTCTTTTATTACAACCACTAGGTACACTCTCCTCATTTCTTATCCCGGAGTGCCATTCAAATCTGCCAAGAGCGACGTGTCAGCTGACAGTCACACAGGCGTAAATAAAACAACGCTGAAACACGCAGAAATGTTCACGAATAACATGTTATACGGCGGAACCATGTCTTACCTGTGAAACATATCGGAAGAGAGGTGAAGAAACCAAGCACAAACAGTCCGCCCTCCGTCCAATGTTGTTTTATCCCTTCACTCGTGTCTGGCGTCTACTGTGGCTCACAAACCACCTTCATACGACTGGATAAAAAACAAGAGAGGTGAAAATGGGGGACAGTCTTTCACAGTGTCTTTCCGTAAATCCCTACTGGCCCTGGTTATATCCTGACTGCTGACAATGATAATAAAAGACGAAGGTGTTGACTGCTTGCTCTAGCTAGCAGCCGCCATGTTTGGCTGTGTAGCTGTCAAACCTCGTGTTATATTTAGGGATCCTCGGAAAACACAGAATGTGGTTTGGGAACCATGGTCAATGGTTGGACAAGATGTTGTCCCAACGAGCACCTGCCAAGACGCTCTCTATACATGTCTGTTCACCTCATAAAATGTCTTACACGTTTCATTTAATCTTTTCATTATATATATTTATTTTTTTACTTTGTGCATCACTCAGACATGTTTGTACTGGAACAAAATACTTCAAAAATATCATTACAACACAAGTTTATTAAATTTATCATAATCTAAGTAAAGGGCTGCAATGATCTTCAACTAACTACTGTTAAACCAATATTAGTTACATGCACCTCCGACATGGTGCTGCACTGGTATCAAATTCAACAAGTCAGTACAACCAGTACAACCTACAGTCTTGTGTAATAATGTCTGAGGAGCCTTATGTGAGCTGTGGCGCCACCCCAAGGCAGAAACCTGTTATCACACAAGATAAAATTACCGACCACAGACTTTAAATGTATCTTACACTGTAAAATATTGAGGTAAAGTAAATAAATAATACAAAATAACATATTGAAGGATTTTATTTTGAGTAGGGCATGATGACACCAAAACAATCAAGTTTCAAGTTCTACTGGTAGAAATGATAGTGTCAATAATTAACACACTGTCTCAGCACTGTGAAAGTCCAACAGCAACTGTCCTTTAAATCAGTGGGCCCACTTTTGTCCAAACCACTGCCTCACATTTGTGCAAGCTTACATAGACTTGCATTTTATGCATTGTTATCACTGCATTATTGACAGTATAATTTATACACTTATACAATAGACCTTATTCACAGCAGACATTTTATGATGAGCATAGGCGTAACTAATAACATTCATGTGTAATAGCAGTGGTGGAAAGTAACTATAAGGGCAATTTTGAGGCACTTGTACTTTACTGGAGTATTTACATTTCCTGCTGCTTTATACTTGTATTGCTCTGCATTTCAGAGGGAAATATTGTATATTTGACAGCTAGGGTTACTCCAAGTTAAGATTTTACATACAAAACATATAACCAGCATGTGGTTGCATGTTACGATGCATTGTTATAGATTAAACTACCTAACAGTACGTAAAGAACTGGCAGAGGCCATTCTGCTGCATGATACTACTTGATACTTAAAGTACATTTTGCTTATAATTCAAGTAACATTTTGAGTGAAGGAGTATTTCTACAATGTGGTATTGCTACTCTTACTTAAGTTAAGGATATGAATAACAGTGTCATTCCATTTACTTTTGCTGTTTTTAGGGCCCTGGTATTCTGCATGTGTTTCATCCTCACGGCTTACTGGGACTCTTCATGGGAAACCATTGCTTGTGTGATTAATAACACCTGTGCTTTTCCTGCTATGATATGTCAAGATGTCTGCTATGAAAAGGTCTATTGCATTGTATTGATTATCATTTGGTCAAAGAGCAGGAGCCAGGCTTTAATGAGCAACAGACTCTGCACATTTTAGTATTTACCAAAATAAAAATACATGTTTTATATGATGTTTTTATGTTTTGTCTGTCCTGCACCTGAGAGAAACTACACCACATTCTCCTGCATGTGTATCTTTATATGGATATGGTTGGAAGGACAAATGAAACTGAACTAACAAGCTAACATTGCATATAGGTCCATCTACTGACTTGACAGATAAATACAAATGCCTACAAACATCCTTATTCTCCTTGAATTTAGTGTTTCTGTGATGGTTTCAGGTGGTAGATGTATGAAATTAACCTTATTATTCTGTTGCACTCTTGGTAAATATAGCTGTATTCCTGAAGGGTAAATTTCAATCAGTTACAGAAACTACACTTTCAAAATGGTATGTGTCAAAATTGTGCTGAGACAATTAAACTCTTTTAAAACTTTTAAAACTTTTTATTGTTTTTGAGACAATTAAACTGCTTGATTGTATTCTTAAGTACACATTTACATTTGCGTTAAAGTTGTGTAAAGAAGACTGAACCTTGTGAATAGTTGATTGGTTTGTGGTGTATGACATCACTGTACAAATACAAAGACAAATCGCATGACACTACAGACCAAAGTCCATCAAACAGGGAACAAGAGGCCTTTCCCATCAACATAATTTACTACATCCAGATAAGGAAGTGCACAGACCAAGGACAAGCTGCCTTATAGTCACCTGACCTCATCCATATACAGTTTAATGTCCAATCAGGATTTCTGAAGTAAAACTCAATTTTACAACATAATAAAAGCTTTCATAATCAGCTGTAGTAAGTCCCTTTGTTTTTCCTCACTGAACTCACAGACTGGATTTTTTCTCTCAGTCTGTCCTCCCAGTCTTTGCACCAGTTCAGGGTCCGCTCCAGGGTCTGGTAACGGGTGGCCAACTTGTCCAACGCGAGCACCGCCTCAGGTAGGTCAAAGGTCAGGCCAGCCCTTTCCACTGCTGCCTGAAACTTGGCTGGAGATGCTGTTGCAACGTAACATCTGCAATAAGAGTTTCAGTAATTACTTAGAAAACTGGATAAGACCTGGATAAGTTGAGTAATGACAAATGTCGTTAGTACACCCTGAGGAAGGTGTGCTGTAGGTGGAAACACCTTTGTCTCTGCTCAACAAATAATGGTTTATACTTTAAAAATTTTAACAGGTATTCACAACTGTGCCAGGATGTGGAGGTAGACCACTGGATACCAAACCAAAGAAATGACGTTAGGAGGTACAGTAAGTGTTGAGGGAACTGTGAGATCATCTGACAGGTTTTAGTGTTAAGGGAGGTATACACTTAATGCAGAAGTAAGGATGATTCCAGTTTATCTGAGTCAATTTGGGTCTTATTTTCAAAGTTTTGGCCACCATTTCTTCAGTTATCATAACGTTGTTATGATGAGTCACTGTTCGTGTTTCTTGCCCTGTTGGCAAAGTTGGTTGGGTAGACCACTTTGATTCCCCTCATGGATGAATTGATAACTTTGGTGATCCTCTGACTTTTCATCTGGTGCCATCATGAGATCAGGTCAAGTTCAGTATCAGTTTGGTTTATGACCAAATACCTGAAAAACTAATGACATTCCATACCCTAAGTTGTCCTTTCTGTTTAGTGCAATTAGCATATACTAGCATGCTAACACACTGAATTAAATTACGGTGACCATGGTAAGCATTGATGTTGCCATGCTGATGTCAACATTTAGCTTAAAACACTGCTGTGCCTAAATATAGCCTCATCACGCTGCTAGCATGACTGTAGACTGATGTGACTGTTTTGTGACTGAAAAAATATTTAATGATTAGTTGTGTTTTGAAGCTTTTTAGAAAAGCTCTTTTGTTCTTCTGGTCCTTCGCTACAGCAGTTGTTGTTTTGGTCAGCACGATTTCAGCTGAAATTTAAGACAACTGCAGCAAGCATACACCTATTTCTATGAGGCATCATGTTCAACTGCATTTCTGTTTTCTGTTGAACAAACAAAGAAAAGGTCAATGACAAGAGACGATGAAACTTGAAACTGAAACTGAAGTGAGGTCCAAAAACACACCTGCAATTACCGATTATCGCCATAGGTGCCGGGAAAGACAATGGAATGAAAATCTTCGAGATTATGACTTTAAGGCTAGACGACCTGAGAAACCCTTCTGGTTCATGTCTCGCAGTGAAGTCAGACATGTCTTGTGTGTATATGGCTAAATAGATGAATACAGTATGTTTGACCTGTTAAGCCTGGGGCTGTGAGGACAGTGGTAGTGATGCCATACAGCCACAGCTGTGTGTGGACACAGCACATACTGGTTTTCCTCCCAGCATCTCCTCATCGTCTCCAGGATTCCTTCATCAGTCACTGTTCCAGTTGATAAAATCTGTGACAACTAGAAGTAAAACAGAGGGAAAGTATTAGAGCAGTGGAGGGGGAAGGGGACTAGACACATAGAAGATAGACATGCCAGGTTGTATACAGTAAGTGCAGTAAATGTTGGATAATTGGTACCAGTTTGCGGTGGTTCTCAGGCAGAGATAGTCTATGTGATTGTTGAAACTCTTCCATCATGTTCTTCACTGAAGCCCCATCTCTGCCCAATAGCAGCCAGAACACTCGCTCCATGTTGTACGGGTCCTGCAGGTCAAAAATCAAGCAGTGTGACACAGGATCCTGTCACGACCCCTCCTCCGAGACACCTGTCTGCCTGGTGTGAGTGTGTTTTTATCTTCTTTCTGTCCGTCTAGTCTGAGTGGTGCTTGGTGTGTTTTGTTTTCGCCTGTCTGTCTGTCTTCTCGTTCCCCCCTGGCCCTGTCTTTCTCTCTCTGCACACCTGTTCATCATCAGCAATCAGCACACCTACCAGTCATCAAGCCATCGCTACTGACTACTAGAACCCTGCACCAACAGCCAGTCCCGGACGGATCGTTGTGCCATTCATGGTTTGTCAATGTACACAGTTTAGCTCTTTGAAAATGCCAGTTTATTTGCATGCCAGTTAGTTTCTTCAGTCTATTTTGCTTCTCACCCTCTCATCACCTCTGCCAGCGTAAAATAAAGACTTCTGACACTCCATAAAATCTTCTCGACCACTACTGGTAGTACTAGAAATAGTTATTGTGAACTATTGTTTCTTGGTGTTTTTGCATATATGCATGTGTTTATACAGATATGAACTTCCATATGCGAATGCATACCATAGGTGTGCGCATACCTATACATAGTAAACATAGCACAAAAAGTAAGAAAATTTGTTTTTGGTAGATTATTTCTTTGTTGTAACAATGCTTCTTGGCAATAAATCTTATACCGTTGGAAAGCCTGTTTATTTCCCTTTTAAATGGTGCCACATTTGTAAGGAACATGCATTTGTGGGATGAGCAGCAGAGCTGAGTATGTGGGTTGCGCCCATGAAAAATTGGCAAATCTTCTCTGCCAATGCCAAACAGCTTATTCTGCTGTTGCTATTGACTCTTGTTTTGAGCTTCTGGTACCCCCAGGTGCTGACAATCAGGCGCCTGATTGGCAGCACCTGTGAGCATGGGCCCTGCTACAGTGGTCAGTAGGTGTCTGCTCCAAGAATCGGCATGCCACGTTTGACTGATCTGGATAGGGCCCGTGTGATAGGGCAACTTCAAGCTGGTATTCCGCAAAAAAACCAAGTTGCGGCATTATTTGGAGTGAGCCCTAGTACCATCTCCAAAGTGAAGGCCAAGTTCCATATAATGGGGCATGTCAGAGACAGGCCGCGAAGTGGGCGTCCCAAGAAGACGACACCCGAAGAAGACAGTTTCCTCACCCTGTCAGCACTTAGGAACCGTAGGCTGTCTTCTACAAATTTGCAGTCANGCACTCTGACCCTGCACTCACTGCGCATGCCCGTCGTCTTCCACGCGGCTAGGCGGCTAAAGTTAGCGAACTACTCACACAAGAATGGCAGAGAAAGAAAAGAAAGACAGAAGAAGAAAAGGCTATGACCAAAAAGAGGTTGGATAAAGCAAGAGGTCAAACCAGAGTCAACATCGGTCTGGATTTTCAACAACGGCGAGAACTGAGGGAGCTGAAGGGCTGAAAAGTGACACTATGAGTACTAACAACAGCCATGTTGATTGTTTACGTTCATTATGATGATGTTCAGTGTTTTCAAACATGTGAATGAGTCATGAGTTAGTTGGACACGGTTAGCGATGACAACGATGCGCTGCGCTCCTCTCCCCAACGCTCTCTCATGGACTCGTCCTCCAGCAGTAGTCAGAGTGGCTTTGGGAGGAGACCTGAAGGGAGGGGCGGTTGGATACTTTCAAAATCTGGCTTACTCTTGCTGGTTTCTCCAACACTGCCTACCCTAGCTTTAACTTCTTCTCACTTGTTTTTCTTCACTGCTCTTCATGTGAGGTAGGAGATGGCAGGAGCTTCCTCCAGGTGTCTTTAAAGGAATACAACATATGGGGAAATATACTTATTCACAAGGGGTTATTGGCAGTGCTGGCATAGTTACTTACAGAGTAGGTTTTGATTAATAGTTCAGCATCTGGTTTTACCCGTTGATATCACCACCTCAACACTAAATGGATGTCTCTACTGGCATCAGAAACCAAGCTGACTAATCACAGTTCTTGCGGTATCTCTGTAGCAGACGAGCTCCAACGTGTACACGTTACATTTTAGAGGAGGCGCATGTCAGGCTTCATGTGTAGGCTCCGAAGCTAAGCTGTAACCCTTTAATGCAGAAGTATAAGTAAAGCAATACTTAAAGTGTATAACTGCTCCTAAAACCACAAATTGTGGGTTTTACAATTGTTTGTGTAATGATTAAACAAAGGATACAATGTTGTAATTATGGAGCTTTAGAGGTGTATTTTTGAACTTTGGACAGACCCAGGCTAGCTGTTTACCCTGCTTCCAGTCTATTGCTAAGTTAAGCTAACCACGTCCTAACTCCGGCTCTGTAGAGACACACACAGACATGAGATTGAGGGTTCATTCGAACGAATTGCGTGTCATTCGAAACTCATTTGAACTTGATTTTTGGAAAAAGTGGCAGCCCTAATTCCTTTAATAACTCCAATTGATTAAGCTTTAAGGAAAGTTGATTATTGTAATCTCAGTTTTCAATGTTACCACTCACCTATTATTTCCACCATACTATGTAAACAGTTCTCAGTATTAATTAAAAAGTCTGATGTTTTTAATCAAAGACACCTTGAAATCAGACAACACATGATGTGCTAACAGTCGAGCTGACGTCTGGAGTAAATTCGTAAAGTCGTAAAGTCCAATCTCATTATAAATCATGAATCTCATTGATATGAGCAGTTGTAACTATATGCTGTGTAACTGTGTTACCTGGATGTCTATGGCAGGGGCCAAAGTTTGTGTGACTTTCGCTGCCATGGAAAAGTCACCAGTGGTTACCATCCTGTGCACTATGTCATTAGAATTCACCATGGCCACCAGCTTCAGGGGCAACCCCATCTGCTTTACAATGTACCCAGCTGAGACACAGACAGAAAGGCAGGGAAAGAGGGACAAAACGTTCTTATAAGCCTTCTGTTAAGGGAAAAGCATGTTTTTGAAAGTTATGATAATTTTGAAAAAAGAAATACCTATGCTACCGAAATGATTAATGACTGCATTAAATTACACAGATCAATGATTAGGCAGAAGTCCTTGGTTGTAACTCTTGTAACTACATGGAAATAAAATTGCAGAAATTAATGCTGACACAATTAGTTGATTACTTGGTTGCTCAATTTTGATAACTATAAGTGATATTATCAGCTGATTTGAGCTTATCACAGATATACAGCATGTTGGCTGGAATATATGTTTGAGGCCATTTAGAAACACTGTCTCCATTACATAGTTTGTCCACTAGAGAGCACTGACAACAATATCTTGGTCACAACTCTTTAATAGCCAAATGTAAGCGATTCTTACATATGTTATAAAATTAGTATCATCATCATTCATCATCATCATGGATTTATTAAACTCTAAAACACTGATATTGGTATTGGCTTAAAAACTCTGTATGGGTCAGGCTCTAATTCTTGATAAATCTATGTTGATAATTCTTTAGCAAATAAATTCACCAAAAAGCTTTTCAAATGTGAAGATTTGCTTGCTTTTCTCTCAAAAAAAAAAAAAACATCATATTTTTGGAGTGTAGACATTCATTTGAGCTTTAGTAACTTGTAATAGGAATTTTGTAGAAATGAAAGCCACAGATAAAGAAATGCTGAGAAAAATGTCTCCTAATGCAGGGATTTATTCTACTCCACCCAAAATCTTTCTTCTGAGCACCAAATTAAAAAAAACAAACTGTTCCTGTAGGTTTAATCAGTTTGGATTCAAATGACTGGGACTGCCCTCCACGAGTAGCAGTATACATACGTCAGCCACCTTTCAAACCTGATAGTGAGTATTTATGAATCAATTCCAATTCCCCACCAGCAGTAATCAACCCACCTGCAATGTTTCCTGCCCCCCCAGTGGGCACCACCATCTCCAGCTCAGGCAGGTCTCCGTCAGCCTTGGCCTGCTCTATATCACTGAGCTCCAGGTAAGCATAGATGAAGTGGGCAAGCTGGATCATGACTCTAGACCAGTTGACTGAGTTGAGGCTCATGAGGCCATGAAACCTGACCAGCTCCTGGTCAGCAAACAGACGGCGCAGAGGTTGGTCTATGTCATCTGAGCTGCCGTCCGCTACAGAGGTAAAAACATACTTGAGTTGATTGTGAAAGATTGTTACAAGAATAAAAGTGTGTCTTTTTGCTTTTTTTAAATAACAGCCATTAATCCTTTAGCCTCTTTATGTTTACCTGCAAACACATGGACATTATCCTCCAAACAGGTGATCATGTGTTTCTCTTGGACTGGAGTGATGCGTCCTTGGGGGTAAACCACCACCACATCCAAGCCACAGAGACCTTTTGAGCTCTGTATGGCCGATCCACCTGTGTCTCCTGATGTACCTGGAGAGGAAAACCACAAGTGGACTGACTGCAATTCATTACATTTATCTTCTATGATACTATCTATGATACTTTATACGGTGTTGGTGCTTCTTGCTTAATCTAGGGAGCATTAATGTGCTAGTAAATGCCATGATAGTGATGACTGTGTTAAAGTAAAGGATCTTTACCTCCAGCCCCACATAGTAATCTCCTCTGCCTGAAAAGCCTGATGTCTTCTTTTTTCTTTTTAGTCTACGGTGTGTATACTGTTTGCATTTCTGTTTAGGGTCTAATACAGAAGTGACAGAATGTCATCCACAACTGATGCTCATGAAAGTTATCAGAACCATCTCTGCTTAATTTGAGGTTTAATTTGTGCTTAAGGACAACATCTGCCTCGCAGAAGCAGCTAATTCCATCAAAGTTTACCTGGTAAACTCCACCCAGTAACAAAACTCTGACTGCCTGCAGACTGAACATTACGCTTCCTTTTCATATTAAACGATCTCAAGTATGAAACATTTCCATTTTGTGTTTGGTATATAACATTTATGCTTTGTGATTTTTCTATTTACAGCACGGCTTGAAGACAGGTTAATACTCCACATTACTTTAAAAAGTATTCCATTCATCACCACAGACACCCAACTAGGGGATGGGAATTGATAAGATTTTATTGATACCAACGGCATTATCGATTCTGCTTATCGGTCTTATTCTTTATCAATTCCCTTATTGCCTCATAATCAATTTTCTGTGTGGAAAAAAGTAGGCTAAAATGGATGAAATGAGAGAATATTTGTACAGCATTCGTTTTCATTTAGGTTTTCTTAGTCAAAGAAAAAAACTGCTAAGCTTGCCTGCATGACGCTAATGTTATTATAACATAGGATATTTACACTCGCTAATGGACGTGCTACTCGGTTGGGAAGCAATGGCACTCGTGCGTAGAGTGTCAAATACATGGTAATCCTGGAATTTAAGCCCATGTTATGTAGAAAGATGTTTCAGCATATTGCTGGTGTTTCCACCCTTACTTGAAATGATCATTTTACAGACATTACAACTAGCTCTGGGAGGTCGTAGATGAGTTGGTATGGAATGACCCTATTGTAAGAAGAGATGGCCGCGAACCAGGGCTCAAACAAATCAAGGCCTTTGTAAAGACTACTCATCTCTACTACACGAAACATATTTATGTCGGATATTTCTTTAACATTTACCTCTTAATGTCACAGACCAGATGCAAAAAGGCTGCAAAAGCAAAATTACGTAGTTTCATTACGTGACATTGCAGGTGTTAGTTCTTACCTACAACAACAGTAGCTCTGTGATTCTCTTTTCGCAGGAAGTAGTCGAGGAAGCGCACCGCGCAGGTCATAGCCAGATCCTTAAAAGCCAAGGTGTCTCCGTGAAAGAGCTCCAGAACTGACAGACCTTCCTTCAGCCTGATGATTCTTACCACCTCAGGCACTGAGAAACCAGACAGGGCTTCACCCACTAGGACTGGGACAGGGAAAAAGGATGAAAGAGAAGTAATTATTTTCTTGGTGCTTGCAGCTCTGTTGTAATGGCATAGGTTTTTAAATAATTTTTGTTTTATCTGATTGCTTGTTTTAACTCATTTTAAAAAGACTCCTTTTTGACGAATTTCTCTGCTTTATGTCTTCAGTTAGTTAACTATCAATCTTAAAGACCCACTTATGTATTTTTCAACTTTTACTTTGCCTCTTTAGTCAGTTTAATCATGTGTACTTAACATTTTTGTTTCCTTTCATTTATTTCTATAGAATGGAAACCAAACATCCCTTCATATCACATGACATATTATGATAACATTGAATATTTCACCAGCTCACCCTCCAGGTCCTCTCTGGGGATCAGCTGCGTGGGGATGAACAGTGAAGCCACCTCCACTACCAGTTTGGTGTAGGGCAACCCCCTCCAGCCCCTGAGGGTGTCGGGGCTCAGCACAGGCACACTCTCTGGCATGAACATCCCCCCGTCTGGAGCGTAACCTGAAAACAGCACATCCCGGAAGTCCCATCCATGGACCCCACCCCGAGTACTGCAGTATTGCATTGGACAAACCTGTGAATGGGGACAAGAGGCTTATATACTGACATGCTCCATACTCTGTGTTATGATATCAGTAACATGCTACTGTATTTTTTGTCTACTTTTTCATGTTTTCCCTCAGCCTGCATCATCTTCTACCCTTCATTTCCAAGAATGCATTTTTGTCAAACACATGCCCAAAATTGAGGATATTTTAATAGTCACTTTAATCCAAGATTTGAGTATCTGAGTTTTTGAAGTGAACTTTTAAATTAACTTGCTGTGGTTCAAACTCCGGTGTTGGTGGGCTGCAGTTCATGTCTGTCCAGCGACCTTTGTTGTATGTCATTCCCCATCTCTCTCTCCCCTCATTTCCTGTCATCTCTCTACTGTCAGCTCCCTAACAAGGCATTAAATGCCCTCGAAAAAACATACATTACATAAACAGTGCATCACAAGTCACCTCTTTGAAGGCTTAGGTAATACAATCAATGATGCAAAAAGGTACAGAAGTCACAAGTGTTTTAAACCTGCATTCACTGATTGAGTTGTGTTTCCGGCCACCTGATCAAGGCCAGATTACTAAACGGGCAACTGCTCTGGGGCCCAAGATCCAGGCCGTGTCTTGTACAGGAACCCTGTGTCAAATTGTAATTTGATGAGCTTCACAATGTAACTTAGATTATGAGCGTTTAATCAAATTACCACGAACTACACAAATGATGTGTTATTCCAGCACAGGAGTACTGGTTGCACTGGACTTGCAATGTGTATGTACCCTGTTGCCTTCATGTTCCCACTGAGGGCTGTAGGTGTGGGGTCAGTAGGCAGTGGTGGAAAGTAACTAAGTATATTTAAATTCAAGTACTGTAGTTTTACTTGTGCTTTATTTGAGTATTTCCATTTCGTACTACTTTCTACTTCTACTCCACTACATTTATTTTACAGCTGTAGTTACTAGTTATTTTTTGAGCCTATAAGCATTTGCTTGTTTTTGATTTGCTTTTGGCTTGTGACCCCTTACACAACAGCAGTGTAGTTTGAGCCCCTTGTCAAGTTTCAAATGTCTATAAGTTGTCGGCAGTTCCAAAAAACATTTCCCAACCTAGGGGGCGACCACTGGACGAAACTACCTAACTGTATACGAAGTAGTTAAAACTACTGTAGTTCCACCTTGAGCAGCTACAACAGTAAATGCTACTTACACATTGATACATCAGTATTAACAATCTAATAATGTCGAATATGATAATATATCAGTCACAGGGGACATTGTACTGCACAACAAGTACTTTTACTTTTGATACTTTAAGTACACTTAGCTTATAAATAGGATTCTGAATGCGGAACTCTTACTTCTAATGGAGTGTTTTTACATTGTGGTATTGATACTTTTACTTTAAGATATAATCTCGAAGATTTTCATTTAAATAAATGTCTGTTAAGTCACTATCTATCTCCAATTGATGCAACACAATGGTGATTGAGCCTGTCGCCCACTGATGAAAGCCTACAGAATTTGCAGTATTACGACCTGGGTGTCGGGAGCGACTTTCCTGGAAAGATCACAAGCAGCGCACAGTTCGGCTTTTAACAAGGCTTTTAACGCAACAGACTCACTCTTCAACTCACCTGTGTGTGAAGCGGCGTACTGTTTTTTTCCGGTCTCTACTAACGATGACTACAGACCAGGAACTGAAACTGAAACTGAAGTGAGGTCCAAAAACACACCTGCAATTACCGATAATCGCCATAGGTGCTACGAAAGACAACGAAATGAAAATCTTCGAGATTATAACATTAAGTGAAGGATCTGAATACTTCCACTATTGTCAGTAGGGGCCCAACAGCACTTTTTCGCATAGGGGCCCCCTTAGAGGTTAACTCTCTATTGACTCTCCTTTTAGCTCTGGTTCCAAATTCTGATAAAAATATTCTGCTCTTTGGCTGTTAATGTGTTCCCCAGCTAGTCCCTAACTGTGTCTGTCTGCTGGTTGGTGCTGAGCTAGTAGTGTGCAGTGGGTTTTAATAACTTTTTCCCTGAAAACTGCTGCTTGCTGCTGCTGGAAATGACACTGATGAGAGCGGTGAGACTGAACCAAAACAATAAAACTGCAGGCCAGATAACCACAACAATGAAGAACCTAAAAAGTAATCAAATTAATTAATTTTACTGCACAATTTGTCTAAGTGAAAATGTGTAAGTAAGAGTGTGTTAATCTGAGATGTTAATTGCACTGTTGTCTATTTAGCATATCCTGCTGTGTGTCGAACAGCTGTGAAAGTTACAATTCAAAAGGATGGAGAGTGCTAGAAATGTGGGTAAAGGCTAACGCAAACAGTGTTTTCCTCAAAGATATTCATGGTGAGTAGTCAATGTGAACTGCGCCGTTAAGTAGTTCTGACATTTTAAAAAACTGCTACATGTACAGTAAGCACACCAGGCCGTAGATTTAATAGTGAGTTTACACTTCAAAATGTCTGCTTCTCAAAGCTGCCAAAGTGTATGAATGTAGAACGTCCTAATTCAGCCATCAGAAAATTGTCCATTAGTCTGAGCAACATTTTGTTTGTCTGTGCTGTAGTAGTTAAGTGGTATTGTAGATACTTCATCAGATAGTAATGAGCCCATAGAAAGAGTCACAATTCAATACAGTAAGCAGTTCAAATTTCACTTTACTAGAGACCATGGCAAAGTCAGCACACACTTCTGCATGTGCTACTCTATCTATTATACTACCACACAGAGCATGCACAATACTTATCACACTGTAGTAAAAATGGATTGAAACAAAGCTCTTTCCTCTTCAATTTCTTTCAAAGAAACAGATTCATACACACTTACAGACAGCTCGGCCCCACTTTATGCTGCTATGCTTTCTACACTAAGAGGAATAGATAACTTGAACTTGAACTTTGGAACAACCTACCTGAGGAACTACTTGTATGTTGCAAAGTAGGCTTACTTACTGGCTTACTTAAGCTATTGTATCCTTACACATGTCCCCGATTTTTTCACTCATGCATAAGCGCACTATTTTAATGCAAATAATGCTTCAATATGTTTTTCTTAATCGATAATCAAAAGACAACCTTTTGGTTCCTATTATTTTGATCATGTTAGCGCTTTAAGGAACATTTTGTTTAAATTGAACTGTTCTCCTCTTTTTCTTTTGTATTGTTTTATTAAAGACAAAAAACGTCCAGTTATTATGCATGTTATTAACAGTGCTTTTAATTAATTGCTGCAAAAAAATAAGTATCTGTCCAGTTCAAGCCCTGCCATTACAACTTTTATAATAATGTTATTCTAGAAAAAAACAGCAGTGTTTCAGCCACACACACTTCAGGAACCCGAACAGCTCCAGGCTGCTCAGTTCACGAGATAACGGCGAAGAACATTTATTTTTATTATTATTATTGTGCAAAAACAAAATTCAACAATGATAGACGAGTGGGTATAAGATACACAAGAACAGACAAAAGACGAAAGAGAAAAGAAAACAATAACAACAACTAAAACAAAACAATCAAAGTCAAACACAGATAAACAAACCCAAACAACAAAAATAAACAAACAAAAAAACGGGTCACGTACAGAACTTTTTTAGGTGCACGGTTGCATACAGTGGTGGAAGAATTAAAAGTCCTTTAAGTTAAAGTGGCAATAGCTCTTGGTGCAGCAGCACATTGTATTTCTATGTGGGACAAGAGGCGAGCAGAATAATGGAAAGCTCGGCAGCAGAGCAGGACCTGTGTAGTTCAGCCACTGCACTGTTTGCTAGTTTGTTTATATCGAGGTTCACAGCTTACTTAAAAAACCTCTTCTGCGACTCGTTCCTCCTCTGAAAGGGCAGTGAGCTTTTATTTGTGGTCAGAGGATATTAGAAGGCAGGGTGCAGTATCACTAGTCGATTTTTGTCGAGTTTTTTTTTTTTTTNGTTCTTGTTGTTGTTGTTGTTCTTCTTCTTCTTCTTCTTCTTCGGGGTTTTACGGCAGTTGGCATCCTTTTAGTTGCATAACTGCCTCCTACTGGTTTTGATCGTCCACTGTTATCTTATTGTATTACAGTCTTGCAAGTAGTCCGGTTGCTTATAGAAACCCAAATATGCATGTTCTCCCCTCCACCGTGCCCCCACACTCAATTACCTCTTTTATCTCTTTTATGTTTTACCCTCCACTCTTCCTAGCCTCTGAAGCCTTGTGACCATCACCCTTCTTTCCACTTCATACTTTCTGCATGTGATCAGGACGTGCTCTACTGTCTCCTTTTCTTCACATTGATTACAATGGCCAGTTGGATGTTTGCCTGTGATAAAAAGTGTGCTATTCAGGTTGCTGTGACCAGTTCTTATTCTACTCATGATTACTTGTTCTTTTCTGTTGGATCCACTATTTCTTACTCCTCCGACTTTACTTTGCACTTTATGTAAGTGTCTTCCTTTTGTTGCACAATCTCAGTACTGTTGCCGCTGTTTGATTATTTCCCTCCAAACTGCTTTCCCCCTCCGATTTTGAAAGTTTGATATTGATTTCCACATTTTCTCTCTTGACCGCCTCCTTTGCTAACTTGTCCACTTTTTCATTTCCTGGGATTCCTGAGTGTGCTGGTACCCACATGAACACGATATCTTTCCCCTGCCTGGCTAACCTTGAATTAGTGAAGAGTATTTCGTACACAAGGTCTTGGTGGTTTCTGGCTGATCCTGATGCAATTCTTGATCGTGCTGACACTGAATCACTACATATGAGTATTTTATTTGCCTCTACCTCCTCCACCCACTCTAATGCTAATAGAAGAGTGCTTAGCTCTACAGCATATACAGTCAAATGGTCTGATGTTCTTCTACTGACCCCAGTCTGGTGACTGGGAATCACCACCACTGCCCCTGTTGCCTCTGTTAGTGGATCCTTTGATCCATCTGTAAAAACCTGTAAATGATCACTGTAATTCCTGTCCCGATGAATGTAGTATTCCTGAACTAGATCTGCTGTTTTATTTCTGTGCTTGATCCTCAGCAGCTCCATATCCACACAGGTATTTAGCAGCATCCAGTCTGGTCTCACAGGCCACAACGCAGTTGGACAGAATTCGGTTTCATTAACTTTCACTTGCCCTGCCATGTTCTCGCCTACCCATCCAAAGCTTGTTTTTTGCACTTTACCCCTTTCCCAACAAGCCTCCAAGACCCTCTTCGCTGGATGACTTTCATTGTGTCCCCTTAGATTGATCCAGTAATTGCCATCAGCTGTTTCCTACGGAGTCACAATGGCATTTCTGCTGCCTCAACTTGAAGAGCACAAACTGGTGCCGTTTTCACTGTCCCAGCAAATTCTCAGAGCATGGGTGTGAATAACATCCAGGTTTGACAGCACAGACTTGGCTGCTGATTCATACACCACACACCCATAATCTATTCTTGCCCAGATTAATGCTACATAAATATATTTCAACAATGCAAAATCAGTTGCCCATTCTAGCCCCACCAAACACTTCATGACATTAATGACTGCCTTATATTTCTTTACTGTACTTCTTATATGCTCTCTCCATGTTAGTCTGGAGTCAAAGTGCACTCCCAAAAAATGAAAGCATTCTAGTCTAGATTATTTCCGTATAACTTTAAATTCATTTCTTCCCTGATTTTTTTCCTTGTAAAGAACATAACTTTAGTTTTTTCTACAGAGAACTTAAAACCCCATTTTGTTCCTCATCTTTCCACATGGCTTATCCCTTCCTGTAGTTTAGGCCCCAACATCAACAAGTTTTTTTTAGTTTTTTTTTAACATCTTTATTTCAAAACTGTCACCATGGTCACCATGCACGGTATCAAAAGAAAACACCAGAATCGTGTACATACAAATGAGGAATTGAGAAAACAATCCAAAAAGTAGTGTCAACAGCAAAAGACAACAGAAACAAAACAAATCTAAAACGTAAAAAATTATGTAGAAATAATAAAGATGTGAGAGTATGACAGTAAGTTCACATGAAAACATGGAAGATATTGCATACAAGCATTATTTTGATATCTTTTTTTGTTTTTTGAGGAAGAAATTGTTGAAATGTATTGTTCTATCTCCTTCATAAAAACAAAGAACTGAGGTTTCTTGTTTGTAAATTTACATTTGTGAATGTGGAATTTGGCAAGAAGTAAGATTAGATTAACAAGGAAAAACGCATTAACGTCTTTGTCACTGTAATCATAGTAACCAAATATGACATTTCTATAATAAAAGGCAAAATCTGAGAAAATGTTGTCAACTATAAAATTATTAACATCTTTCTACAGCTTATGGGTAAAATTACAAGACCAAAATAAATGGGAGCAAGTTTCAGGATGTAACTCACAGAAAGAGCAATTTACATCTATGTCACTCTTTAACTTTTTTAAGAAATGTTTCACTGGATTGAATCTATGGATCAACTTAAAAGAGACTTCTTTCACCTTATTTGTTAGAAGGCACTTTTGTGGTGAGTACCAAACCTTTATCAAGTCAATATTACTAACAAAATTAAACAAACAAAATAAAATGTTGCTTCAGGAGCAGAAACCAAGCTATCCTGAAATAAAGCCCTTATTCTTGAGTTCATACCTCTATTAAAAGAAGAACAAACTTTGCCTAATGGAGACTGAATTGGGTCAGGGGGCAACACTGACAGGGGCAGAGAGTGTACAACATTCCTAAATAACATGTATAAACCAGATGGAATTGCGTCAAAAACTACAGAAAATTCTTTTGGGGTTATTGGTATATTGTACCTGGCAAGAAATTCTGAGTAGTTGTACAGTAGTCCTTCTTTATTAAACAATTGACTCACTAGAATAATACCATTGTTAAACCATTTATCATAAAATAATGACTTGTTCATATACAAAATATTACAGTTACTCCAAATATAACATCTCTGCGGAGAGAGAGAGAGAGGAGTTGTGCCTGTAAATCAGTGCCCATGCCAAAAGAACCTGTTGATGAAAGTTGGAAAGTTTGAGTGGGATTTTTGGAATACTATAATTACAAAGCAGAATTAATTTTAGGCCACCTAAATGTGAAAAGACGTGATGAGAGATGAAGTTCCAAATAGAAGTAGGGTTTTTAAGATATTGTTTAATCCAGTTTATTTTGAATGTATTGTTAAGAGAACTGAAGTCTATAAAATTTAGCCTACTGTTGTTGTATGTATTCAGAACTACAGATTTTCACATATAGTGAGTTTTTCCATAAGAAATTGCTTAGCATCCTGTCATACATTTACATAATGAGTTATCAACATATAATGACTGAGCAGCATAGGTTAGACGAGAGATACCTTCCGCCTTAGTGAGCAGAACTTTGCCCTTCAGAGATAAGTCTCTCAGTAACCAGTGGTTAAGAACCTTTTGGGTTTTATCAATAATTGGATTAAAGTTTAAAGTGCCTCTGGATTTCCTATCTTTAGTAATAGGGACCCCGAGATATGTAACAGAGTTTCTCACAGGAATATTAGAAACTGAGGTTACTGTACATTCATTCATTGGTAATAATTCACATTTATTAAGATTAAGGGAGAGCCCAGATGCCTTGGAGAGGGACTGGATGGTGTTCACTGCCACTGAAATTTGGGAGGCATCCTTAAGAAACAGGGCCGTATCATCTGCCAGCTGACTGATGATTATTTCCTTATCTGCAATAGTAATGCCTTTTAAAGAGCTGGCTTTAATCTGTAAATTAAGAAGCTGTGCAGCCAGAAGGAAGAGGTAAACAGATAAAGGACACCCACGTCATCGCAAGGCTGTAAATGCGGACTATTGACCGTGTTGAGCGTGATGACGTTATCTCTCTAGTTATCTCTGTTGACAGAGTCAAGTTCACGCCATACAATTATCTTCAAACAAAACATAGGCATACAATTCGACAAAAAGACAGGACAAGACAAAACTATATATATAGGGGTATCATGTAACAAATAATAAAAACATTATAGCTTTACAAATTTCTGATTTCTACTTTGAATTGTTGTATGTGTGGTTTCTTTTTAGTCAATTTACATTTGTGAATGTAGTATTTTCCATATAAAATAAAGAGGTTCAAAATAAACAATCTTTTACAATCAATATCATTCTTACCATAAAAAGTCTCGTTTTTTCTAAATGAATAATTGAACCAGTCAGCATCTTAATGAAATATTCTATATCTAACCAAAATAATTTTACACATAAGCATTCATAAAATAAATTTCCTTATTGCAAAACACACACTTTCCATCAATATCATCTCTGAATCTTGAAAGTAGCAAAAAGGCGCTGCTAGACTGGTACCCGAGGGGTGAACAACTCGTGCAGCTGTACACGGCGCGGCGGTCCACGGAGTCATCCCAAAGTCCTTCAAGGGGTGCCGCATGAGACTATTGCCTAAATCGGGGAATGCAGATGGACTGTGGGACGTCAGTGGGTGGCCACATATGAGTTAATCAAAAACTCATATGTGGACTGCGTGACGAGGGTTATCAGCATGAAGGTTGGAGTGAAGAAGGTAAATGGTAAATGGACTGTACTTATATAGCGACTGTACTTTCGACCACTCAAGGCGCTTTACACACTACAAGCGCCATTCACCCCATCCACACACACAATCATACACTGATGGGGGATGCTGCCATGCAAGGTGCCAACCACCTCATCATGGTAATCTAATCACATTCACTCACATACACACGCCGATGGCACAGCCTTCGGGAGCAATTTGGGGTTCAGTAGCTTGCCCAAGGCCACTTCGACATGCGGACTGGAGCCCACACAAGAAGGGTGAGCCAATGTCGCCACTGCTGTTCAACCTGGCCATGGACCCCCTTATCCAGGCCTTGGAAGACAGAGGAAGTGGTCTTGGTTGGGAAGGCTGATTGATTACAACGCTGGCATTTGCAGATGATTTGGTGCTGTTGAGCAGTTTGATGAGGGGGATGGAGAGGAACTTGGAGATTTTGAGTTATCCGGCCATGGTGAACGACTGTCAACCCTGGGAGATAGGTGGAATGCCTATACACCTTGTCAGCCCGGGGGAAATGGTACAGTATTTGGGTGTCGAGGTGGGCCCAGGACACGGCATTGTGGCCCCAGATCAAGCTACTCCACTCATGGAACAAAGACGGCAGGTCTCAGGACCTCTAGACAAGATCCGGGCGTTCCTTGTTCCTACCACCAAGAGGTGAAGAGTTTCATGGGCCTGGTAGGGTGGTACAGGAAATTCATTCCCCACTTTGCACAGCATTCATCGGTGTTTAACAACCTCGCAAGAGCCTCAGCACTCAGAAAAGTGCACTGGACTGAGGAGTGTGACAGAGCTTTCAGGGAGCTCAAAGACTCCATTTGCAACCATTCAGTTCTGTACAGTCCTGGCTTTGACAAGCCGTTCACCCTGCAAACAGACGCCTCTGGAGTGGGCCTTGGTGGGGTGCTGTTGCAGGAAGAGGATGGAGAGATGAAGCCAGTGGTGTTCGTGAGTCTGTGGAGAAGGAGCGTCTGGCGATGAAGTGGGCCATTGATACACTCAGATACTACCTTCAAGGATGACACTTCTATCTGGAGACTGATCATCATGCCCTCCAGTGGTTACATCGGATGAAAGATGCCAACATGCACATTGCTGGATGGTATCTGGCCTTGCAGCCATACAGCTTTACGGTCTGCTACAGGCCAGGGAAAAGACTGTGGCTGACTGTCTGTCTTGGGTCCACGAAATCTGAGGTACTGTGCTCTTGAAGGAGATAGGGGAGGAAATGTAATTAAGGTCCTTTTCGTTACTAGTATATACAGCATAATTTGTATAGAGCACAGGTAAAAGAAATAAGGCACAAACTGGAAGGATTGAATTTTTTATTGGAATTGAGGCATGTATTAATTATGTTGGGTTTGTAGGTATTGTACCTGCCTCTCAGCTGGAAATGATTGAAGGCCGACCCTGGAAAGACAAACATGTTTTCTTAGTTTGGCTAGTTTGGTTACTTTAACATAATGTGTTAATTGTGGTATAACCTTGTTGCTTAACTGTTGATTGTGCAGTAATGTTTGTGTTCAGGTCACTCACCTCTGTTGTGTCTCCTCTCCAGGGTGTTCGGGCTAAAAGAGTCCCCAGGGTATCTGAGCACCATTTTAAAGGTTCCAGGAGATACCATGTGATAATTAGTGTAGCCCGTGGTGCACAGTATTTTATGTGAAAAAGTATGCCTGGTTTTGTGATGATGTCTTCATTGTGGGTGAAATAAACACCTGGTTGGTCTGCATCTAACCTCTGCCTCAAGCCTCCTGTTTAAAGTCCAGCCGCTACACGGTCATCCTAACAGAGGCACAGATCTTTGGTTGGCCTCGGATACCCAGCTTTGGTCTGTGAATATAGCTGTATGTGACAGGGCATGGGGCCTGGGGGCCGACGGGTGTGCTGGAGGCTGCTTAGGGGCTGTAGCATAGGGCCAGGGGGCCAAGGAGGGTGCTGGAGGCTGTTTAGGGGCTTTAGCAGAGGGCCAGGGAGCAAAAAAAAAAAATTACTTTATTACTTTACTTTATTTTACTTTTATTTTTTACTTATTACGCTTCATAGGCCTCCAGAGAGAAGTGTCCATCATAATCAGAACTTGTTGCCTGACATGACGAGCCTCTTCCTGGGCAAGGAATAGGCTTGTGACCCCCACCCCCGCAATTCTTCACTACACTTTTCCCCACAGTGTTTCCTCTGGAGTTGGGAAGGGGAGGTGTGGCAGAGCTACCCCAACAGTGAGAGGGCTATTCCGGCTAAAGCATGGGCCCGTGGACTCCCAAGAAGACCAGGGCCACCACATCTCAGTGTGAGTGTGAGTTTTTCCCAAATTGTTGGAGGTGGGAAGGGGATATTTGATTAATTTTGAAATTCCACAGAATGGAATGTCTTCATACTGTCAGAGTGACACTTTGAGGTGGTCCGCTATCATTCTTAAGTGAAACTGGTCTGTGGAAACAGGACGTTTTCTTTTAATATCTACCTGAATCTGAGTTTTAAAAAAATATTGCTTTATTAAGACATTTTAGGGGGCTTTAATTTTGAAATTCCACATCACAATGTCTTGATACTGTTTGAGTGACACTCTGGGGTGGTCTGCTATCAGTTTGAATTGAAATTGGTCTGTGGAAACAGGAAGTTTCCTTTTAATTGCAATCTGAATTCGGAGGGAACATTGCTCATATATAACATTTTAGAGGGCTTTAATTTTGAAATTCTACATCAGAATGTCTTGATATACATAGTCAGGAAGTTTCCTTTTAATATCGATCTGAATCTGAATTAAAAAATATTGCTTTAAGACAGTAAGCTGGCAGTAACCAGGCAGTAACCATTTAGATTCCCAATATGTGGTCAGTTTATCCAAATAACGCCTATTTGGAAAGTTGTGCCGATGTTGTTGGAGACACTGCTGCTGCAGCTACTCGTTTAGGTGGTCTGCTATCATTCTGAAGTGAAATTGGTCTGTGGAAACAGGAAGTTTCTCAATGACACTCTGAGGTGGTGTACTGTAATTTTGAAGTCAGATTGGTCTTTATTACGTTTGACCAATTATTCACACAATTGAAACGGCAAAGCCTCAATTTTCAAAGCCTCAATTTTTCTCTGAAATACAGGTTACAGGCAGTAGTTATTATTTTTGTATTATTATTCATTTTATGTATTAATTAACATTTATTCATTTAGTTTTATTTATTTTACTTATTTATGTTTTTAATTATTCATGACTGATTTATTGAATGAATCACGTCCTATCACTTGCACCGGAACGTTGCTTTTATTTTGAAATCCGCTCTTACACACTCTTACAGTACTGCAGTTGTCAGCAGCACAGGGTCTCTCCCTCTTCCTTCGCACCGTGCAGGCAGGCAGGAGTGAGAGTGAGTTACTATGGTTACGGGGATGCTATGCTCTGTGTCTCTGTCACTCTGAAACTTTCTTGCAACAATACAGAAGGAGAACAGGCAGACAACACAGGAGGAGAACAGGAGGAGAACAGGCAGACAACACAGGAGGAGGACAGGAGGAGAACAGGCAGACAACACAGGATCATGATTTATACCATTCATTTTAATGCACATCTGCAAACATGTAAAAACATATATACAAGTCTTAACACTGGAGACATTACAAAAATGTGTTTACAAAATTGGAACCATGCAAATAACTGACAAAAGACATAAAGAGTATAGTGAACCCCCCTCCGAAACACACACACACACACACACACACACACACACACACACACACACACACATAAAGCCATCAGGATAGAAATAAATATAATAAAAAGAGGAGCAGAGGAGAGAACAGTCCCTCAAAAAATATTCACCCCAACACTTTCGCACATGATAAAAAATACTTTCAAATGTAAAATGTCTTTTTGTTTAGGTCTTAGAATGCTTGCTCTTTCTTGCGCTATCAAACTGAACAGGATATTCTGGACTTATACGAGGTTGGATATAGATATGTAGCTAAAGTACACCTGAAAAGGTTGATGTTTTTGCTTTTTCCCAGGCGATGTCAAGTAAGAGGAAATGCTGCATGAAGCAAGAAAATGTCTTATTTGTGGTGGTAAGGGGTTTTTAGCCACTTATTTTTACAATCATACTCAAACCTGCCCTCCTCTTACACACATTAGGTCTGTCTCACTGTCTCATTTTCATTTTGTTCTTTTTCGCGGCACCTATGGCAATAATCGGTAATTGCAGGTGTGTTTTTGAACCTGACTTCAGTTTCAGTTTCATCGTCTGTAATCATTAACCTTTTCTTTGCTTGTTCCGAGATTGTGTCTCTGCAGACAATCAGAGGCTTACAATCCTCTGTCAATCAAAAACTAATTTCACTTCATTTCACTAATTTCAATCATCACATTTTCATTCAGCGAATCACTTCACAGTATTATAAGGGGGGAGGTACACAAACAACCGGCAGCAATGGCAGAGTAATTGCAAGGGCTACAGTTAACAGTTGACTTGACCTGTGACTCTAGATACAAATAGACATATATATACTATAAATACGCAAATATACAGTGGTGGACAAAGTACTCCATTACTTAAAGCAACTCGGTGGAACTTTTTATTTTGTGTTGATGTTGGTGGTCCCTGTGGACAAAGGTGGTAGTGTTTCACCTAACATTAGGTTACATGATCCCTCCGTTTCACTTCCCGCAGTAAGGAGACTACTTCGCCGGGAGCAGAGCGGGCGACAGCTCCGGAGATGGACCTTCAGTTAGCAGCTGAAGCAACTGGAATTCAGGCAGACGTCGCGGAAAAATCCGACCCGGTGGCAGGCATTAAGAATAACTATTAGAAGCTAATAGAAATAACCAATCTTCTCGCTGGTGGTCTCATTTGCTTATGTAGGTCATATAGAGACATTGGTATTAAATTGAGACTGTTTCATATACAGTTAAAAACTCCATAGAGTACTTGTAAGTAAAAGTACCAATACCACAATGTAGAAATATTCCATTACAAGCAAAAGATCTGCATCCAAAATCTTACTTGAGTAAAAGTACATAAGTATTAACAACAAAATGTACTCAAAGTATCAAAAGTAAAAGTACTCGTTCTGCAGTAAAATGTTCCCTGTGACTGATAAATCATGTCATTATTAGATTGTTAATACTGATGCATCAATGTGTAAGCAACTTTTTACTGTTGTAGCTGCTCGAGGTAGTATATATTTGTGTATTTACAGTATACATTTGTGTATTTATAGTATATATTTGTGTATTTATAGTATATTTATAGCATACATTTGTGTATTTATAGTATATATTTGTGTATTTATAGTATATTTATAGTATATATTTGTGTATTTGTATCTAGAGTCACATATGTCAAGTCAGCTGTTACTGTAGCCTAAACGAGTAGCTGCTGCAGCGGCGTCTCCTACAACATCGGCACAACTTTCCAAATAGGCGTTATTTGGATAAACTGACCACATAGTGGGAATCTAAATGGTTACTTTCTTGCCTGAAAAAAATATTAAAACTTAATAAAGTGACATATGACAGTCCTACAGCGAAAATATACAGCAGCTTTCAGCCTGGGTCCAACCTTGCTGTCGGTTGTTTGTGTACCTCCCCCCTTATAATACTGATTTGCTGAATTAAAAAGTGACTGACAGCTGGTTCAGGCGGCGTACTGGTGAAATTAGTTTTTGATTGACAGAGGATTGTAAGCCTCTGATTAGCCAAATTAAAAAATGATTGACAGTTACCCCGCCCTTTCAAAGTCTCCGGTCTGCAGACACCCTACTTGTTTATTCGGCCACAGTAACCATTTACTTGCAATGCTAGCAGAGACCGGAAAAAACAGTACGGCGCTTCACACACAGGTGAGTTGAAGAGCGAGTCTGTTGCGTTAAAAGCCTAACTGTGTGCCGTTTGTGATTTTTCCGGGAAAGTCACCACCGACACCCGGGTCAGAATACTGCAAATGCTGCAGGCTTTCATCAGTTGGCCACAGGCTCAATCACCATTGTGTTACCTCATTCAGCGATAGGTAGTGACTTAACAGACATTTATTTAAATGAAAATCTTTGAGATTATATCTTTAAGGGTGTAGGACAGCACAAACCTAGGGATCATTCAAGAATGAGTGGAGTTCAGAAAATGTAATGATTTTATACAGAGTTATAGAATTGTTAGTATCTGCATTAGGCCTGGACTCAGTTGATCCAGTGTATCTCCATGCCGTTTATCCAAAATAAGCAGCTCAGGTTACTCCTCCAAAATTTAAAAATAACTCAGGATTAACTAACCTATTACACCAAGTTAAATCCATCTTTTTTTCTTTTACTTTTGTTTCAAAAGGCAGTTATCATGAGTTATTTTGTTTATTTTGAAGGATAAGTCTGCTGGCCAATGTAGTTTGTTTTGAGTCAATCCCACATACATTTGTGAGCCATTTTCATCTTCAGTGGGCTTGGAGCTGAGAGACACAGACAGGGTAGGCAAGTCAGAAAGTGTTGAGAAACAGACGAACACATTACTGGTTTTAGTCTTTTTTATTTGTTGACAATAAGAAAAGATAATAAATAAGAATATCGCCAGACCTATCCTTTAGTTTTCCTTGATGTTAAGAGCTTCATCGTGTTATTTGTTTCTTAAGCTCAGTTTTTGTTGGTTCAATTTTAGTGAGTACAAAATTATTAATTAAAGTGTGAGGCGCTGTCACCACTGGACTGATATATCTTATTCACCAACCTTTATATACGGACTGGTGGATAAAATTAAATTCAAGTGACAAAAGCAATCACTAAAACACAACAGCCGTTTCCAGGTGTTGCTAAAAAGATAACAAACTGCACAGGGATTTACTGGTTTTAGATTCATAAGCCAACAGTGATTTGATTGAGTCAAATGCCATCCAGTATTTGACAAGAGAGCCAATGATGGCTAATTTTGGCAGTAGCAAAGGACACCAACTCTGATCTGTTATGAGATGCAATTTTTAACTTAACACAATTTAGAAAAATATCCTTTCCAGCTCTAACGAAAGAGCACTTCTGACACAAACCCCCCACAAATAAATGTGTTCTTTGAGCAGCTTATTAACACATTTTAAAAGCACTGTATCGTTACATGTGAAAATTAATCAGAGCTTCCACACATACAACCATTAACAATATTAAAGACCACATTTCAATAGTTTTGATGATCAAGTAAAATTTGATTTGAACTTCGGTAGCAGAAAAACCAGACCGGGAAAATCAAGAGTTTTGAACCATCCAATTTTTAAGGTGTGTTTATAAAAATGCTAAAAAAAAATTATATTTTACAGAAATACTTCAGTTGCCCTGGAAATGTATTTCGGTTTCCTCCTTGTTCATATTAACATGAGGAAACATTTCATCACTGATCTCCATAGTGTCTTCATATGAGTATGCATTAAAAGATTCAATAAGCTAAAGTATCATCAACATATTTTGAGCTTTTCAACAACTTTCTGAGATTACTTATTTTTTTGCTTCCCCACTGATTAACCTTATTATTACTTATTATTAGTGATTAACCTTACATGTTACAAGTTTGTGACTAGGTATTATGGCAGTGGTAGTGTGCAGATACACGTTTACATTCGAATTATTGACTTTATGAAGCCATGATCAGTCCGCCACATAGATTACATGATATGTGCACAACACAAGATAAAATAATAATAAAATCAACACTCTGTCGAGCTGTGCTGGTGTTCACACTGAACATTATCGGGCTTAACCAAAGGTTAATCTGCACAATTAACCCTGGGCTATCTCAGCTATTAAGTTCAGGTTAACAAGGGTTTTATTTCCTTAAAAACAATCAACTGCAAGCCTGTTTCCAGTGTGAAACTGGACTTGAGTTTAGAATAACAACTGCAATGTTGTTTAGTCATGCTACTTGTCACTCCACTGTTAAGCTTTTGCTATGCAAACAGATGCTAAGAGGTAAAGGGGAAAAGAGTAAAGAGTCGGAAAAGGGTTTTTTTCATGCTAATCATCAAGCTAAGAAGCTTTTTTAACACTTAAAGTTAACTGATAACTTCCTTTTCATTTCTGTTCCATCAAATGCTACTGGCTAAACAGTAAAACCCAAGAGCCTTAAAATAAGACTTTTTTTTTTCTCTCAGCCACATGCATTTTGCTGGGGCAAGCATACTGGAACATTTTCAAAGTCCTTGTACACACCAGCTGACTAAATGTTAACTAGCTGTTTGTAGCTACCGTAACATGAAATGTGTATTAATTATGGACATTGATGAGGCTGCTCTGACTGAGTCATGTGAACATAATTAAAATCCTCTGCCCAGTAGGTTAGCCTTCAATAAACAACCAAATACTATGACATATACAGTACTTCTAATGGATAACAAACAGATATTTCGACTCCATCATTAATGTACTGATGAGAGTTGCGTTGACACAACGGAAAGATCTAGTGAGTGCTTTTGAGGTGTTAAGTATTTAATAACCCACAACATGCAGTTAATAACAGTTAATAAAAAATAACGTTCAATGAGGCAGCTAAGGGTTTAGCCTCTGTCTGATAGAAGTACAGGGCGAAGAGAATTATCTAGCTTATGCCATTTCCACTTCCCAGTAAATCAAATATTTTACTCATTACCTCCCATTAAATGGAAATTTTGTGGTGGCAACATCTTTATTAGCCACAAAATAAATGTTACTTTCCTTTTCCAACAAATGGAAGAATCATTAGCTGCGGACCAGCTATCAAGTCTCAAATTTGTTGTTACTGACCGAAATGTTTCTTCCTTTTAGTGCTACTTTTACATAATTTGTTCTATTTTATTGTTTATATTCTATTATAATTTAAATAATTGAATATCTGTTCATACATTTTACGTGTATATAGCATGGAGGGGACTACAACTGCATTTCATTGGGCAATCATATAATGACAATAAAACCTTAAACCCTGAATGTATCCCTAGCACAGAGTATTGAAAATGTCAGGCATCGAAAGGCATTAAATGTCTGGTCAGTATGGTCATCTTTTTTACTTATTCTTTTATCACATAATTCCAATCTAAATGAAAAATTCATCAATTCAAGACTATTTTATTTAATCAAAAATAGTCAGATTCTTGTGTTTAAACATCCTTTAACATTTTAGAATTTTGGCTTTGACTTTTTTTATTGTAGAAAATAAAGTATCGAAAAAAGTATAATTGTGGTATCTGTACCAAAACTCATTTGTTAACATACAAACACCATATAATTTTGCACTAATATCTGTAAATTTCAAACAATACTGAGCCTAATTACTGTCGGCTAGTAACAGCAGAAACCAGCAGCCTTCCAACTATGAGTATGACTTGTGAATAGAAATGATGCTGCTATGCCAGAGTCATGCATTATCTAAAAATAATGCACACCCCCTGGTCAATCACAATGAATGGTTCACCACAGCCAATTATTGTAATGAAACTATAATAGAGATACATGTAAATCCAGGATGGAGACAAATCTCAGCAAGTAATGTTCAGTGTGAAAAGCACCACAATTTTCTCTGATGGTTTCTGCTCTTCTTTCAATAGTATTTTGTTCTGTCAAAGTAATATGATTTTACAAGGAAATCCATCTACATTTCCAATGGAACAAAAGGCATTGTTGAGATATAATGCTAAAGAAATAATGATTTTCAGAAGGTTACTAATAAAATATCCAATAGGCAAGGCCCATCACTTCATATTTATTTTATCCAGACAGAAAATATACCCAGAAATACTGTCTCCTGTTTCACATAATTACACAGATAAGGCATACATGTTTCTTACATTAAAAACGTTCAACTTCCAAAAAAAAAAAAAAACCCTTAAAGAACAAACATGCACTATTGCTTAACCCAATTAAATATTTGCTCAATCTGACTACATACGTGGTCGCAGTGGGATTTTTGTTAAATTCTTGGCTCTATTGTTCAACATTTCTGGTATGTCTTCATAACAAAACTAAGATCGGTAGTGTACAGTAGGACTAATGTGACTCCCTCTCCCTCAGACGTTCAGTGCAAACATCATTATCAGAGCACAACAAGTCTCCATGGGAGAGATGGCTTTGAGAGGAGCCTTTTCCCATGATGCATCAAGAAGCAAGTGGCATCTCCCCTTCACTTCGAGAAAGGAATAGTTTCAGCATGTCCTCAAAAGTTTCATGACAGTCCCCACTGACCAAACATCAGACATCAAGTTTAAAAGCAGTATGCTGGATTTTCCCAGCATACTGCTGTCCAGGCTCTTCATTGATCAAGTCCTTCCAATGAAACATGTTTGACATGACAATGTTTTTTAATGTTTAACCTCCCACCTACCACATCTGAGCAGAGAAGGCAGGCAGAAAAGAGTGAACAGGTTAAGAGTTATCCTGCAGCTCTTTGGCCTTGGTCAGGATGGTGTGGACATCTGAGATGGGGTAATCCTGAAAGGAGCATCAGTAAAAGAAAAAAGAAAATTGCTCAGTGTGAGTCAGTTTAGGTAAGAACATGAGCTGTACTGTACGTCTAAATATGAAGCTTTGGGGTTTTTATGTTTCACTGTATATTATAAAAAGCCTTACCTGCAGTAATCTCATATTCACTGTGAAGTCTCCTGCCAGTAAGTTATCTCGGATGAGTCTGTGAACACAGTAGTCAACAGAAACTATATTCACATGAAGAGTCAGAGGTATCAATGCTGTAAGAGTACAAGGAGCACAATCTGAAAAGCTCACATGAGCATGGCGCAGCAGACCAGGATGAGGAAGTGGAATCGGTCCTGGTCAGAAAACAGAGTGTCCCAGATGCGGATGACGTCTGGCAGGAGGAACTCCTGAGATAACAACAAGGTCAGCCAGCGGAATGTAAAATACTGGGGTTTGATGTTCTGCTCTTCCTGTGTGGACAGAAAAAAATGAGGGAAAAATAGAGGAAAAGGCAATATCAATGTTTTTTAAGCTAGAATGTGAACCTGTCCTTTAACAGGCCAGATTGTCTCCCTTACTCCATCTCTCGCTTTCTTCCTCCTCTTTCTCCTCTCTCTCACTGATTACAAACACAAAAAAATTACTTTGCTGTATGTGTTGTGAAAAAGTCGGTAACGATTAAAATGTCGTTAAATATTCATTTTAATATAAAGGAAATTGCCAATAAATATGGGGATTTAGATTACAGCTGAAACGATTAGTTGATAGAGAGAAAATTAATCATCTGCTATTAATCGGTTGAGTCATTTTACAAGCAAAAATGCCAAACATTCTCTGGTTCCAGCTTCACAAATGTGAGGATTTGCTGCTTTTCTTTGTCTTGTATGACAGTAACTAGATATCTTTGGATTTGGACTGTTGGTCAGACAAACCCTGCAATTTGAGAACATCACATCGGGCTTCGGGAACTTCTGATGGGCATTTTTCACAGTTTTCTGACAATTTATAGACAAAACAATTAATCAGCAAAATAACTGACAGATTAATCGATAATGAAAATAATTGTTAGTTGCAGCTCTGATTTATATACATTCACAGTCAAATAGCAGAACAGAGAGAAGAGTCGTGAGTGAGATGCTCTGGTCACAGAATCCGCAGCTGTGAAGAGCTGGAGTGTGACGTAGCCAGAACCAGTGGACATTGGCAGTTACAGTTAACAATATGTGGTTTGAATCAGCTGCCCTAGAGAGCAGTTTAAAACAACCCCATAGCTCCATAAAGGGAATAGAGAATGAGCAGGAAGCGGGAATGAAGCCTTGACCTTACCAGCTTGAGATAGAGTTCCAGGTCTTTGTCTTTGAGCATGGAGTACACACTCTCCATCTTGTAGGTGATGCCGCACTGAGAGTCATCCAGGCTCTTGATGAAATTGTCTCTGTTCTCTGACATCAGGTTGGTGAAGCAGAAGAATGTATCTGCTTCAGCGTGCTCTGAACAATGAAACATACAGAAATCACAAAAGGCTTATGTTTATGAGTGTGAAACATCTCAAATGTTCGAATTTACAATACAAATTTTACCTTTCCACTGGCTGTTGGGGTCCGTGGCAAAGGTGTAGTAAATTGGCCCAACAATTTCATTCATGCCCTGTACATAGGCAATCCCAGGGTTGAGTTTGGCATAGATGAAGAGGATCCGCTCTACCACTTCCCAGTGTGCTTCACTTCCATTGGGGAGCACCTCATATTCATTAGATGGATACAAGTTCAATGCCTTACCAGGGGAGCTGACCTGGGAGGACAGATTCAGTTTACCAGAAAGTGGTGACATTTTTCTGCAAACATCATGAAATGTTGATTATATGCAGCACATGAAGTGTTTGTTTTAAACAAAGATATTCATGTAAATTCAAGGAAAAAGAAGATGAGATGTAAAAGTAAACTAAAAACAATACACAAGTAAGAGGTAAGTCAAAATCACTGTGCTGGTGTAAAAGTAGCAGTAGCCTGAAAACAACAACTGCAGCCCAGTTTTCTGATGCATGATTGGTGACCTAAAGGCCAATTCAGTTTCTGCATGTCCCCGAGGGTCTGCTTTGGTACCCGTGATAAAAATGTCGTCATCAGTCCATGTCTGCAAGGGTCCGCACGGACCATCCGCATGCAGCCCAAAATTTGTGACCACGCAGACTGTGCATGCCCAGGTAACAAAAGGAGAGCTTGTTTTGAAGAGAGGCTGTGCGAGGAGATCCGCCGTTACCCACATCCACAGGTAACAGTCACTCTTACTAGCCACTTTGGCGGGTGGCAAACACACACATACTATCATATGTGTAGTGCTGCCAGAGCGCACCTGAAAGATGCTCTGCCACTTCCAATAATCCAATCCAATTATCACTAAAGCGTATCTCATGCAAGAGAGCCACAAATGGAATGGTCAAAGTCGTCATATTGATATTTGATTGATTCAAGAAAACGTTCCACCTTAAAAGTTTCGGGTAGCTTCCAGTGTAGCCTTTGAGCGGCACAGTGGATCAAATTATTTTTTCTTCAATCTATAACTACCTAACGTTAACTAGTGTGGTCCGTTATAGCTGAGTAATGCAAGTCAACTTGCCACCTTCGAAACAAGCTTCAACATAACCGTGCACATGCAAATTTCCCCCCAGGGACAATAAAGTCTAACTAAAGTCAAAGTCAAAAGTCAAAGCATCTTTATTGTCCCTTACAGGGAAATTGGTTTGTATCCAGGATCAAAGAAGACATGCAAAAACACCTAAATACTGTTGGACAACCAACAAACAACAGCACATAGTGGGCAGAGTGGATTACAATAGGAGGTCATTCAGCATCCAAGTCAGAGAGTAAATAAACAGTATAAAAAACAATCTGTGTCAGTGCAATATACAACAACGATTTAAAACTATCTGCTGTTTACCATGTAAATGGCAGAAGGGACAAAGGAAACCTTGTATCTCTTGGTCCTCATAACAGGCACCTTATAACAACGAGCTGAGGGTCACAGTTTCAACTCTATCCAAAGAATCCATCTTGGCACTCCAGAAGGGAAGTAGCCTTCCTAAACAACTGCTTGTAATAAAGGTCTGTAAGCTGGGCTTGACTCCTCCCTAGCCACTTTAATGAGGCTACCAAGCCTGTTTTTGTTGGCCAAAGTCAAGTTCCTGTACCAAGCAACAATGCAGAACATAAAGACTGATTCAATAAAACTTCTATAAAACAGAGTCATCATCTCAGAGGAGACATTAAAAGAACGCTTTTTTCGCAAGAAAAAGAGACGTTGTTGGACCTTTTTTATCATGGAAACAGCATGTGATTCAAAACATAATTTGTTATCAAGAACAATACCCAAGTATTTGTAGCTATCCACCAACTCAATACCAACACCTTTGATGGTGGTTAGTACAGGACTAGGATAAGACTTTCTGAGGCTGATTATCATGTCTTTAGTTTTAGACACATTTAATTGAAGGAAAGACTCATCGCACCAAGATACAAAGTCATCGACCCATGCTGATGCGCTTCCCCTTCAAGAAGACTTACAATCACAGAATCATCCGCAAATTTGATAATGTGTCTGTTTTTGTGGTTGCTGCGAGTCATTGATGTACAAGATGTAGAGTAGTGGAAAGAGACAGCAGCCTTAAGAAGAACCAGTGGAGGAGTGCAGCTGATTGGAAAAAGAGCCACACACTGGGACCTATCAGACAAGAAGTCCAGTATCCAGCCAACTAGATGAGAAGATTAATTAGCTTTTCTGCTAATAAATGTGGCTGGATAGTGTTAAAAGCCAAGGAGAAATCTATGAATAACAGCCTAGCGTGAGCTTTTGTCCCCTCTAGGTGTCGATACAGAAAATTTAGTAGTGTGATAGTAGCATCTTCCACACCTCTGCCAGACCGGTATGCAAATTGCAGGGGATCAAGGAATTAGGAACTAGGAGTCTCTGTCTGTCTGTCCTTTGATTATCTCAACAACCGTTCATCCAATTGACTTCACACGTGGCGGGTGTATTGCTGAGGACCTAAGGAAGTGCACTGTGAAGTGTGAAACTGTTTGGATGAGCGGCTCTCCAGAAAGCCGCAAGCAGCAATACCAAAGTACAAGAAATCTGCCCGTTCCGAACGGCCACGTTTTCAACAGGCACTGCACTAGTTTATATAATTTGTCTTTGGAAGAATACGCATTTTGTTAGAACATTTCTACTAATGCCCTTTTAATGTTCTTTAAACTTCTGCTTTACATCGGGCAGAAAAGAATGCTGGATACACAGTAAAGTAACATGGCGTATGCTAACATTATGTTAACATGCTGATGTTTAGTAGGTGTAATGTACTCGCTTACATTGGTGACTCCACTGCGGTTGCGGTTTACAGTTTGTGCTTTCAGGGTGGTTTGTTCGACTCGCCGACGCAATGTCTCATAATCATTCTGAGGGTCCAAGATAAGTTGGCATGGGTATTCCGTAGGACGCTGGAAGAACGCCATGTCTGGGTACAGCCGTCTGCAAACACACAAACAAACACTCCTGTTACATTTTATCTGAGGTGTGCTTTACATAAGCTTTTGTTATATGTTTGTTTGGTTTGACTATTCTGATCTCTTTAAAAGATTGGAAGAATTTTATTTCTTATATACTGTATACACAATGACAGGCTGTGGCCCTTTTTACACATACTATCACATACTATCACATACTATCAAGAACAAACAAATAAATCTAGAATAGTTTTTTAAAAGCCATACCTTACATCCTTGTCAATTTGCAGTAGAATTTCATTATCTTTGAAGTAGGTATTCCACCTGCTGTCTGGGTTTGGATTTAGAGGCTGAAAAAAATCAAATAAAACAAAGACACATTAAATTACAATATTTCCCCAGTTTTAAGTGACGTCTAAGTGTTAAGTTTACTATAAAGAAAATTTGATTTTACTATGGCCTAACTGTCACACTTTACTTTTCATTGAGACTTGAGTACAAACACAGTTCCCACAGTTCACTTTCCTTGGGGGAATCAGGCCTCATCTCAGATAAACACTGTCATGGGAAAAGAACACCAGAACAAAGGAGACTTGACTCACATGGTCCTCCATCGTCACATCTTCCCTGGAAAGGCCCAAGTTGGCTTTGGCAATACCAGGCTGGATGATCATTTCTTTTAGGAACTGTGAATACTCCTCCCTATGAGAAACATGGGACAAAATGGAAGAAAGAAGTGAAAATTTAGAATATACGTACCTCACGAGTTCTTTTGTTCATATCCTGGCTTGTACTGGATTAAAAAACATTTGTCTGTAACATTCATTAGTAGTAGTTCTGAGACATTTAGTTGATTCATCAGGCCACAGAAAATTAATCACCAAGTATTCTGATGATCGAGTAATCTTTGAGACATTTATCAAGCAAAAACACAAAACAGGGGGCTTCTAGGGAATTGTAATGGGCATTTGTCACAATTTTCTGACATTTTATAGACTGAACAAATTATTGATTAATTGAAAAAAAATATCAACAGATAATTCGACAAAGAAAATAACTATTAGTTGCAGCCCTAAATGGCAGTAAATAAATAAATAGATATACTGTATATTATTTACTAAAATGTCCTGTCAGTGTTTTTTCTCTGCTGCCCAATCTGAAAAAAAAAAGTGGTGAAAACAGAATTGGGCCATCCTCTGTTGGGTCTGATATAAACAAGGAAAATGGAGGAAAAAAATAGTACAGGTGGTTTCTTCCCAGCTAACATTAGCATGAGAGACTACAATAATTAAAAGCATCAGGCCTGGTGAGTCACAGCTGAAACTGATGTTTTTTTCTTTTTTAGTTAGCTAAGGACATTAGCTAATGTCATCAGCAATGCTGATTGATAACAGCTGATTTTGTGATTGCCTACTGACACCAAAAAAAGGAATCTCCAAATAAAAGTAAAGCAGTGTGGCTTAAGTCTTTAAACCGACAAGCTCTTTGATCAGGTTTTAACATGTTCTCCTTACCTCTGCTTTTTGAGGAAAGACTCCCATAATGTCTGATCGAGAGGTAGATAATTAAGAAGGATCTGAAAAGGGGGTAAAACAATCACGAGTCAGGAACACAGATCGCAACATTTTGCAAGCCCATATAGTATGCATTCTGGTGTTCCAACCCACTAAACTTTATTTTAAACTCTGGTCGAGATCCCAAAGAGTTCATAGACACCAAATATGCATGGCTGAATTTTAGAAAATGTGTATAAAATCATCGACAACACATTCTGAAAGTTTTCATTTGTCACGGTGCAGCCATAAAAAAACCTAGGAGTTTGGCTTTGAAGATTTCCCTCAAATATGCATCATACAAACATCAACAAAGTGTCAGAATAACTAGACACAGAATATGTATGTGCTATCCCTCCATAAGGGAAATTGTCAGAGAATGATATTCTGTAAAAAGTAAAGTGTACTGTATGTTGCTTGTTCCTGTTGAGGACTCAGGTGAGTAAGCTGAAAAACGGCTCAGGTGAGAGGGTCACGGTTCGATCCCTGGCTCCTCCTCTCCACATCTGGAAGTGTCCTTGAGCGGGCCTGTGCCTTGTATGCGGCTCCACTGCCATAGGCGTGTGATTGTGTGTGTGCGAGGGTGGAGGAATGAGATTGACCAATTTTTGGCTGGATCGCAGAGGGCCAGCCCTACAAATGCAAAGGTCTGTCACTGAGTGAGAGAGTGAGTGATTGAGTGACTGACTGACAGACTGACTAACTGACTGACTGATGAAGTTACACGATTGATCAGCCGAGTGTTGGAGTTTCCTCATTGGCCGTTGCCCTTTCAAAATGTACAGGCGGGAACGTTAATTACGTCGCTACGTACACTATGAGTACAGGTGCCGCCCTCTAAAGAGAAACCAGAAATCAGCTGTGCAGAGAGCGAGGGAGAGCGAAGTTTAACACCCCAAATAACAAACACTCAACACAGAGTGAGTCAGAAAAACGAGACAGCCCGCAGATAGAAACAAATGAGAGAGCAGTGAAGTTAATAGATCATTAGAATAGTTATAATTATAATAAGTTTTCTTTAAAATCAAACATATTAAGATATGAGTGGAAAGTTTTGTTCTTACAACTGCATTTATAACATTTCATAACACAGTCAAACGTAGCTTAACCATGTCATGTGATATGCTACCTCAGTACACTTTAAGAACAAATGTTACTGGGACCACTACAGAAAATTGCAGATGAACATTTAATATCCAGGAATTCACATTATAGACACGACCGCTGACTATGCCTGTAACAATTTGGCCGCTATATAGCACATTGACCACACACGGTCCAGCCGTATACTAGATTTTGGCCTAGTCTCGTTTCCCCATTAGGATTTTCTCTTATGTTGTGGTCCAGTGGCCCAGATTTGCCATAAAAGTCAGTTACACATAGTCTGACTTTCTCCACAGAGGGAAACAAACTTATTTTACATTAGAATTGTAATGCTGTCATCTGAATAACTTACAGTTATTACAATATGTTACAGAAATCTACTAAAATACTTTACTGAGAGGTAGACAATTCAGTAGTTGCTCAGGAAATTCTCACACTCCAACAGCTGTGTCTGGGTTTTTATGCAGTTCAGGAGAAAATCCTTTGTTATAACAACTGACAGTGTAATATCAGCTATAATGCAATGTGTTTGGCCGTCCATCTTAGTGACTGGGACATTCCCCTGACTGCCTCATGTAATGGACTGCTTTGACGTACAAAGACTTTTATTTGGGATCTAACGTCATGTCAAACCATGCCTTTTTAATTTTGTCATAGTGCGGCTCAGTGATGACACAGCATTCACAACAGTAGTAAGATTTTCTCATTGTTTTGGGTCCCCCCTGATATCACTACTGACACTAATCTGATACTGCTGATACTAATTTGTCATGTTTCGGTCTGCTGATGTCAGGTTTTTTTTTACTTGTCTTTTGTGAATGAAACTTTCCCACAAATGGAGTGGAACAGGTAGTCTTACATAGCAGTTTGGGGGTGCGATTATGCTAATAAGCAAGTCTCATGATCGTACACCTCCTCATGAACAGGTGGCATTCATCAAGTAGAAACAAGCAGTTTACAACAAGTTTTTGCAGTTAACAGGGTTTGCTGAATCTGACTTGGTTTTACTAAAACATTACAGAGGCAGGGCAACTTACCTTCCAGCAAAGCGCTCGTATGCCTCCTTCAAATGGGATTCCTAAGTTGAGTAAAGAAACGGATGGTCAAATACAGAACAATAAAATATCTACACTAGCGTTATCAGCACAAAAAACATCAAGGTGTGAAAATTACCATTGAAGCACAGCTCCCTCAGTGTCTTCAAGTTTATATTTTCTTCACTCAAGGTTACTTTGAATTCCTGTATCCTGAAATAAGAAACAACAATGGTTTAGAACCACTTTCATTTCTGAATTAGTGCTCAATAAAAACATACCTCTCACACTATTATGAACATACGTAATGTTAACTCATAACTGTTAACACATGGTCTAGACTCTACACGAAAAGATGCTTTGGCAATAAGTTTTAAATCTTTAGTTCCGTTAAATATAAAGGAATAGTTTGTCATTTTGAGAAATACGCTTTTCTTGCCAAGTATTAGGTGAGAGGGTTAATACCACTCATGGCTGTGCCACAGGTATGAAGCAGGAGTCAGGAGGTGATTGGCTTAGCTTAGCATAAAGACTGGAAGCAGGATGAAACAGCTAATTAACACATTGTATCCTCTTTGTTTAATTTGCACACAAACAGCAAGAAACTAAATGAGTGTATTTCCCAAGATGTCAAACTATTTCTTTCTGTAGGGTTGGGTGATATGGATAAAGTAGTACATTTTTGGGAAATTCAATTGAGAAACTTTTAGCATGGAAGTTCATTCTTCACTTTTGGAAACAGTAAATGTAACAAAATAATCCAAGCTCAAAGGTCCTCTTGCTACATTTTGCAACTTTCAAGTACATATCACAGTCTTCTTCAGCAAATGGAGCTGGCTCAGGTGTCAGGATGTGCACTGTTAACTCAATGGGCACCATCAAGGACATCCCAATGGGATTACAGAAAATGTTACAAACCATTCAAACTACATGATTATGCTCCTTATACTTGGATTATTTTACCCAATCGAGACACTTGTTATTGATAAAATAACCAGATGAGTATTTCAGGTTTTGGACAATTCTGGGAGTTGAAAATACTTTACAAATCAAGGTATTTCATCACACTGATGCAAACACCCTGTAAATCCAATAAAGCAGTCCTGCTCTTGCTTTGCAATATTGTCCACAATGCTCTAACATGACCAGCGCGATTTAATAGGATAGATACTTCTGTAAACATTGTATGGGAAAATGAATATCCTGTCTGACAAATCTGTCATGTCACAGGTCACATATCATCATAAATCCTGAGTTTAACATGTCCTTACCATCAGTGTTACCTCTAACTTTACATGCCCTACACTCACCACTGTTATATAATGTGAGCAGCAGGGAATTTAACTATTTATATACCTTTCCAGTGATCAATTTACGAAATGTTTCTCAATATTAGACATATTAGCTGTACAGTTGTCATGTAATATTTTACATAAGCTTTGTAACCATTAAAAATCAGCTTTGTGCCTCCGCTGTAAACTGGAGACTGGCATGCTCGTACATATGGTGTGGACCTGCCCTAGACGGTGGTGGCTGGAGATTGAGAACACTCTTGGAAAAGTTCTGTTAAGGGAAATATCTTTATCTCCTTTGATTACAATGTTGGGGGACTTGACTGATCTGAACCTCCTCTCCCAAAGGTATGAAGGGCTTTATCAGTCTAGCTATTACGGCCGCTAAAAGATGTACTACATTCAAGTGGAACCAAGAGGATCCCCCCAATACTACTCAGTGGTTTAATGAGGTAAATTCATGTGCTCCCTTGGAGAAAATAACCTTTGCCATGAGAGGTAGCCCACAAGACTTGGGACCCAGGGATGACTCACATGAAATTTATCTGACTATCCTTTTTTTATCTTACTTATTTTTTACCTTGGTATCCTTACTTTGTTAGGTGGGAAAGATATCAGGGAACCTGTCTCTATGTGAGAGGGAGAAGTGGTGTGTATATATGTGCTAAAAAGAAGATAGTATGTCTTATTATGGCACTGGTTTTGTGTTACAATACGTTCTGTTACATTAGGCCTATGTTATGTTATGTTGTGTGGTGCTGGGATATGTTATGTTATGTCCACTTCACTGTGATTATGGAAAATGAATAAACAGAATTTCCCCCCCCAAAAAATCAGCTTTGTATTGACCATTGTTCTCTCCCTTATCTAACTGATCTGACCAAACATAAAACTTCAACCATTACAGATGTGATATATAAACCTACAAACAAAGACTACTCGTTTTTTTCCGTTAGGCAGTACTGCACAGAGCTGTACTGCACGTGCTCAGAAAAAATCAGTCTGTACGATGAATGAAATGAGCAGAGAGCTTCATGCGGTTAGCTAGCAGTTAATGAACAGTACAAAAATGCACAACAATGCAACAAAATTAAGGATGACGCCATTATGGGTTAAAAGGTTGCATATACCTTAATTAATCACTGATTTAATGCACAACCTGCTGAGCACGCTAAGCAATCAAATCAAACACACCCACCCATGATGTTGCGTGTCCAACAGAGGCATGCTGGGTCTGGCTAACATGCTAAATACTAATATGCTCACGGTGGATCCTCCAGGTTACTTCTGCATTCACTGAGGAACTTTTACCTTCAGTGAGGTGGGTGAAGCCTTTCTGCTGTTTGTGACAATAATCCCTGATGTGACTGCAGAGAGACTGATGGACTGGTTACAGTGGGACAGAGAGGCTGATGGACTGGTTACAGTGGGACAGAGAGGCTGATGGACTGGTTATATTATTCTTTGAGAATGAACGAGATCAAGACCTGCAGAATGCCGTTCAGACAGGTGAGGACAGCACCAAACTACCAAACTCTTCAGATGCAACGTAGCGGTTGCCTAGCAACGTGGCGCTGTGTGTGCAGTACACGTTGTGTAAAAACTCTCTCCTTTGCTCTAATGTGTGTGTTTGTGGCTGTAGCTGCTGCAGAGTTTATATTTTTTATACAGCTCCGTGTTTCCAGCCTTTGTGATGTTTTATTCTGTTGTTGATTCTATCAGACGTGTCAGGATATTTAATGTATGTGGATTAATAATGCTTGTTGCACCCGCCACGGTGACCATAGACTTTTTATTTATTGTCAATCGTTTGTGTTTGATTGTCTGAGTTTTGTCCTCTTTTCTGGTTAGTTCTAGTGAGGCTACACTGAGGAAGGTGTTTGTATATTTATCATTGATGATCAGTTGTATTCACAGGCTGCAAAGTGCCTCTGTAGAAAAGGAATTTATTGTTGGTTTGGACATCAGGGCTCATGTTGCTGATGTTGTTCCACTTCTGTAGGAGTTGCCATTTAATGCAATTTATTTTGTAGCATAACCTTGTTCTTTAATTTAACAGTAGTATCATATATCTTAACATATTTTCCATACCCCCCCTTTCCCATTTAAAAATGTAGCACAGTAACGTTTACTCATAGTACATTTTAACTGACCTACTTTTTACTTTTATCTAAGTATATTTTTACACAAATACTTTTACTTGAGTACAATATTCTAGGACCCTTTCCATCCCTGCTCATTTGAAGCATAATATATGGATATTTTGTATAGCAAGAGGTGTTATCCCTCAGTGTTGTCCCTGCAATGGGCAAATAAAGAAAACATGTCTTGTTGAGGGTTAGATTTTGTCCTGCATGCAACATGAATCTCCTTTGCCAGTCACATGCCTGTTTAAGTGATGAACTGCACTATTTGTGGTTGTTTTTAATGATGGTAACAGACGTTTTATTCTCCTGCTACAATTCTGTGGCCTGTGCTACAAAACTTCCAACCCCTATAGCACCAGTGCTATGTGGAAAAAAAGTTAACGTACAGCCCTGCCGCAACCATGAGACATGAACTCTACTCAATCCAGCATTGATAACTTTGTTATTTGTAGTAGTTTGATGCACTGGATTGCACTAGGTAGAAAGGTGTTTATATTGCTTTGTAACCACCACTGTATAATGCAAACCAATATAACAACAGCACAAATTACAACCACAACTCACTCTGACTTCTCTATGCATGCACTTGACACTGATCATTTTGGGATTCTCAGCATACATCCACTTGCTCAGCCAATATGATAAGCTTCATAAATATTGGATTTACTGCATGTTGATGCAAGTGCACAAGCTGTGCCCAGTATTTCAGTGTACATTTTAAGTAGGCCTATGATATGGCAAAAAGATTTCCCCCGGGTGGCATTTGCTTAATAAATGGGATGATCAGTAAATAGTATTCTTTTTAGTATTTATTGTTTAATTAAAACATATTTTACCACCAAATCAGTCTTCTATTATACCGTTATGAGATCGTCTAAGGGCCCTTGCGCATCTGCCACGGAGCAGCAGCATGTGTAACGTTACATTAATTTTCCTTTTGAAAAACACTTCAACAGATCAGGGTTGAGAAACCACATTTGCCTCATCTCAGTCATAACAAATCCTGTTTATTATGAACGTCAAACCTCTTTATTATGAGTCATGGTGGAAGATAGTACAGTGCGGGGTGGTATTTGAGGAAAAGAATAACACTTAAAGTATGATGAGCTGTGCAAAACATATACAATCAACCAATGTTAGTAGTTCTTACACGTAATTAACAGTATGCAGTTTACAGCAGAGAAAGGGGTAATTAAGTTACATGGAGAAATTGATTTTAACAGTCTTTCTAAACTGAGCCCAAAGCGTTTTTCCGAGGATGCACGGTCTAGCTATTTGTCATTAGCTAGTTTAATGTCAGGACGACAATTTATCTTGAGATAATTCACATTTGTTTTCACCCCTGCATTGACAGAAACACAGTGTCAGCTAATATAGCTAGCTGGATGATAGCTAGCTAATTGTTAGCCAGTTAGGGTTTAAGGAAGTAAGTGCTGTCAGCTGATGTGCTAACAGGGAGCTAGCGTAGCTGCTTAAAACGATGGAGTTGTTGTATTAGTTAACTTGTAAAACGCCCCAAAGGCTCGCTGTTTTTTTACATTAATTTTTAAATGTGGCGTTTTAAACGGAGCAAAATCATGTTAGCATATACGAATTGTATGTTTTTGCAACTCTTGCCTAAAACCTAAACTCAGCTTAAGCTTGGTTAGCTGAGCTGCTGTTGCTGCTAGCTTAACACTGAAGTTAATACCAGTTTTGCTGTTAGGATGCTAGCTGCTACAATAAATGATGTACCACCTGTCCGTGCGCCCTCCATCCCATGCAAGAACAAAGATTCAGATGTGTCTCACCTGTTTTTGTACGCAGTAGACATGTCTGGGCAGGCGACGGTGTATTCCTTTAACTGTTCCCAAAAAAGAATGAATTATTGGCCAGAGGGAAGTCCTCCTGTCACTTCCGTCTTCACAACACTGAACACACCACGCCGCTATTTGGATGCAGAGCATGTTTGAGTGGGATCATATGTTGGGATTGTTCCCTTACCAAAACACCTTGTTCCCAATTTGTTTCCCAGTGCCATTCAGCAACGTAGGCTTCATTTCAGGTCCTCTTCTTTCAAGGCTTTTCTAAACATAGTCTACATTAATAATTTGTTAAACTTGTCGATAGAATTTTAATATATGTGCAGTTATAGATAGACTTCTTCCAAACAACTAAATGTTAAGTGGCCTGGTTAATTAATTATAGGTGTGTTATTGTCAATAAAATTCCATTTGAATAGTCTGTCAGAGCATTACTGTTAAGTGTGGTTGGCGGATGACTGTTGGTGGATCCTGCCTGCTTCGCCTATGGAAAGTGACATACCTCCTGACAGCCACCAGAGGGCAGAAAGGTCATGAGTATTTAGATTCTGGAAGTAAGTAAATACAGAGTGTATAATGAATGTGTGCAGAAGAGACGAAAGGAAGGAATACATGAGTGAGTTACTATCTGGATGTATGCACTGTTTTGCATCTGAGGCTGTGCATAGTTAGTCGATTGATCTTAATTTAGTTGTGCATTAAGAACCACAAGGCTTGTGCGATAATGAAAGTCAAAATTTGAAAGTATCTTTAAAGAGGAATTACATGCTAAATTATTTTTTAATTTTGTGCTGTACACATGATCACATAGATGCTTGCATCTTTTTTTGTGTCTTTGTGGTCGTTTTGCACCTTCTTGTGGCCCCCAGAGATGCAATGAGATTATGGGGTCATGGGGTTTATCATTTTGGGAACATGAATGTGCTCTGTAAATTTCATTGCAATGTCCCCATTAAATTTTGTGTACAAATGGAAATTTCAGCATGATGGTGGTGCTAGATGAAAGGTAAGGGGGTTACCAAAAAGGTATGTGATTCATCCTCTGGGGACCATGAATACTGATAGCAGATTTCAAGGAAATCTGAACAGTAATTGTTGAGATATTTTGCAGTGGGCCAAGTGTTAGTTACTTGATTTCCCCCCCTCGACAGCTGCAGTGCTATCGCATGCAATGCTGCTGGAAAACACATAGTAATGAATACGCTATGTGTGATATGACTGTCTGATGTTTCTCTTATTGCAGTATTGCAGCGCATTGAGCAAGAGGTCTAGTAGCATGTGTGCCTGCACGATATTCATCTTTTCAGTTATTTCTATGACTCTCTACCAAAGACACCAAATAAGTCTCTGTTTGTTTATAGGTTGAAACTAATTAACTAGATGAATAAATAAACAACAAAAAAAAGTTTTTGCATTTATCCCTGTGCTCGTAAACAGTGTGGAAAGAAAGCTCTACAGAGTACACTGACATGGCTGGATTAAGGCGGCCCCATGGGGCAAATTTGCTGTTAGGTCCCTATTGACAGATTTTAACACATGGCCCCTCTACAAAAGGGCCACAAGATCAGGTAATATTGCAGGACCTGTCTCAGTTGATATCATACTTTAGTGGTGCGAATTTGTAACATTTGTAACAAATTTACAAGTAACCAAATTCACACAGTGAATCTGGGGCTTGTAGGGCTCCTGGAGGTCTGGGGCCCTGGGCGGTTGCCCACTAGGACCCTGAGAAAGTCATTTCTATCATTAGACAGATAAGTAAAGATCCAAAGAATTATAACACAGCATAAACCATGTTATAATAGTTTGGCACACAGTTTATTTGCATAATAGAGTGGACAACAAGGAGAGCAAAGAACAACTAGAATCCATTTAGTTTTCTTCGAAATAGTTTTGATGAAAAAATAAAATATATTCTAATTAAACAAGGTTAAACAGACATCTTTCAACGGAACTAACTTTTTGTTTGGATGGATTTTGAAAAAGACGCATCATTTTACTCTATTAGTATTATGTGTTTTTGTTTTCAAGTAGCGTTACACAGTACTTCCCATTACTACTTCAGCTATTACTACTACTACTACTAATAATAATAATAATACTAATGTATTAGGTTAATAAAACAAAAGGACGAGATATTTATTTGTAACACAATAATAATATTATACTATAGGAGTGTAAAATAGGAGCTGGAATGACGAGAGATGGGAGTCGAAGAATAGGAGGAAGAGGAACGAGAGGAAGAGATGGGAAAAAGGAGGAGTAGAGGGAGGAGGAGGAGTCTGTTTGTTGACATCGGACGAAAACGAAAATCAGATGGGTGAAGACTGGTGATAATAACTCAATTTCTCGCCGTCATCAAGACACATAGCCTTGGCGAAAGCTAAGGTAGAGCCCCGATGAGCCATGCACTCAAACACCGCTGACCGCTGTTTGTAGCCTGCATTTCCACACAGAGCTCTTAGCTAGCGCTAGCCCCACTAGCTAAGTTAGCTAACATCATAGCAGGGAAAGTCATCGTTAGCCGCAAGCTAATTTAGACGCTGAAATGCATGGTATCGGCAAGTTAAGGCTTTACTTGGAATAACAAGTGTTGCTTTTTGGTATTTTGGGTTGTTGTGAGTCATTTGGCTAACAGCGTTGTCTGTTTGTCCATAGCTATCTAGCGTTAGTGTTGTTAAAGTAAATTATACCACAGTGTAGCTAGCTAGTTAGTTAGCTAGCTAGCTAACTTAGTAAGTAGTCTGCTGTGTCCCTCAGGATTCATTGCTATGTGTGGTTAACTAACAAACTAGCAGTACCAACCAAAAGACAGGGTAAGCTAAGTTAACAGTTACTAGCTTCAGTTTATCAGCAGGAGTCATTCAGCTTAATATAAATAAGATAAGATCATTTTGTTAGTAATGTTGAAACAAGTTGTTCCAGTGGCCAACAACAAAGGTCTGCAATGCCTCTGCAGAGAGCTGGCCTTTAAATTTTATTTATGACTGTAAGGTTTGTTGACAGAAATATGTCTACCAGTTAATTTAGTAGACACGGAAAATACAGTAAGAGTTTGTAGAACATAATTTGTACTGTGATGTCCTGTTAATGTCTATGATGTTTGACTTTATTTTTGGATTGAATGTCATGATTTAAGTTGCTAAGTCTGTTACTCAGTGTATAACTCTTTGAAATCATTTTTTTGTTACATAGTCACCTGGACAAAAGGGCACCACAAAGAACATTTTACATATGAAAAAGATGTATTAACCTTAATGTTTAGCTGCAATGAATGCCAAGAATAATGGATGAATGAAAAACGTAGCGCTTATTGTGGTAGTTAATTACTGTGACTTTACATGTGCACATTTTTTAATCACATTTGTTCTTTTAATCATCACTTTCATTCAGTCTTCACATTGGAAATATGAATCATTCAACTCAGACTGTCAAGGGAGACTTTTTTGTTGTTTCCCACCAGAAGCAGCCTTTGGTGAAAAGAAATCGCTCCTAACTGTTAACTTTGTTCTATGCACGCCTGCTAAGGTCCCCTGCACTGCCCTGTCTTTGATCTGAGCTGGAGAAGAAGAGGCTAACATGGCAGCCAAAGCAGGAGACAACCCTGACAGCCTCATGACTCTGGCAACGGTCTTCTGCCTGAGGAATCTCAGGAAGACCATGTGCTACCAGGGATTCAGGAACAAGCTCTGCCTGCGCTCGGACATCTTCCTTCCCAGTGAAATCTGCGACAAGCTGGTCAACACGTACGTAACTGGATACATCAGTTGATGTTTACCCAATTTCTGAATTTTCAATCTGTCAAAATGGCTCATGTTTGTTACAGTATTATAGATTCCATATCTGAAAGGGGCATTTGATTCCATTTTTGTTTAAACAGATATATGGAGTTGGTCCACACAGACAGTAACTTTGAACCAGAGGACAGCTTCTTCCAACTATTCTCAGACCCCCGAAGCACCAGACTGACCAGGGTACAGCTGAGAGAAGACTTTGTACGTGACAGAGATCTGGAGGCCATTAGAAAACAGGTGGGATTTTAGTTAAAGGGGCTCTATGTAACAATTTACATGTATTAAGCGTTTTTTTAATCGTTTTTTGTTGCCAATGTGTGAACAGATCGTAACATAGCTTATAAAATGAGACCTTCCCCGACTTTCTCTGTCGATGTAACACCCTGTGGACTGATTTCTATGTAAAGGACTCTGGACGGTTATGCGCACTCCCGAGTGCCTTTTCTCTCCTCAGCTCCGCCACAGCGCTGCAGTGTGCAACACTATCTAATGTTAGCTCTATGATACTACTTCATATTTATTCAAAATTTAGATGACGTTATTTTGAATGTTGATGGCGCAGCTACAATGTTAGCATAGCCCTGATCGATCCGAACTCCATTCAGAAAACAAGCATTTTAAAAGTTGTTTGTTTGTTGTATTGCAGACAGACATGACAAAGCATGAATTCAGACTTTTTACAAATCGGCATCATGATGTAGTTATTTCGGCATTCTTTTGATCCGTTTATTGCAATTAAATCACAGCAAAATCTTTTTATTTTGGGTTCATACTGCTATCGTAAATGGAGTCTGCTAAGCTAATGTCAACAAACGACCGGCACACACCACAACACAGACTCACAACTCGACACAGGCAACACATCTTATTTATAATATTCCGTCTAGTTCACTCACCGTTAGCGTTTTCATCCAGCTAATGTAGCTCTGCTGACGTTGCTGAGCCTCTCGGTGAAAGCTAGACAAACAGAGATTGATGAAGCTGGCTAGCAAGCTGTTAACACATTGAAATCATGATGGGAAAACAAAAGTCATTTTCTTTCAATGAAAAACGTTGTCTCCTCGAAGCTTGTGACAAACTGCAAAAAACGAGCCAATGAGATGCAGCAGTGAAACTTGGTGTTCCTCAGGCGACCTTGTGTAGTCTACTCAAACAACAACAAACAGTCAGCTACTAGACAGAAAATAAATGTGCACCTAACCTTTCCAGCTTCAGTCCTCCGACCCAGAAGACCTCTGGTTTCCTTAGGCTAATTCAATTGGCTTTAGCCTAGCTCGTCAGTTAACCGGTAACTAGCCTCCGCAGTCTGGGCAAACACTGCTTTTAAAGCTGAAGTCGGTAAGATTGAGAAGAGAGTGGACTCAGCTTGAAAATTTCAACAAGTACAACATCCAGGTATCTCCCTCTCTCTCTCCCCTGCGCTCCAGCTCGCCTCCAAAGCCCCTCCCCACGGCGTTGCTTGGTCTAATTCTTTCTTTTTAGCTGCTTTTCTTCATTGGTCTTCTTCTGTTTACTTGAGTTTGTCGTGTGAGCTTTTGTTGACAAAGGAGGGATGGGCAGTTTTCTCATTGCTTGGTTGTTTGGTGGTTGTTTACAAGTCTGCCATTGTGTCCACTCAGAGTTCACGCTTGCGTGGGGCAGGGGAAGCTGCCCGCAGCATGTGCAGGACACGCTGTCAGATACTCCTCCTGCTCTGATTGGTTGTTTTGACTAGGGAGCGGTGAATTCTTGCAAATGCCCTTGGGGGCAGCAGGAGGAGCCAGAGGAGTATGGTTTTTTTTCACAGATTATCTGTCTCATGTACTACTCTCAGGACATAGTGACAGTTTTAGCAAATATGACTAAAAGTTATTGTTATACAACTTACCTACTTCAGCTTTAAGAATAGTTGGGAGATATCGTGGTAACGTTGCATAAAACAGGTGCTTTATTCCCTCTGTGCAGCAAACACAATACATGACCCTTTTCACAACCGCTTTACTTGAGCCTGAGCTTATCTGGACACTTTCTGCTGACTACTGTAACCTAACAACCCATGGAAGCATGGGCTTCACGGTGTCTGCTGCACGCACAGTACAGGTACTTTTTTCACCTACAGAGGAGAGACTCACTGCCCATAACAAACCAGCCAGACGACTTCGCATGCATACGTCCAGGCCACCTTCCTTAAAGGGGAAGGCTTGGCCGGTAACATGGGGAAAGCACCTTTGTTTGAAGCCGACAAGGGCGGAGTGGATTGATAATGCCCGGCCACGTAATGCCCCCTAAATAGCGTACACCAGTAAATAGCGAAGCTGCCTGTTTCATTACTTTAGCCTATATTCATGTAATAAATATACAAATGTCAATTAGATGGTCGTCTACATAAGAAATAAAGAAAAAGAAAAACATTTCGGTTATAATAATCGGATGATTATAGTGATCATTTTGACCCGGACAGACGTGATCACTATAAGAGGTTTCCACTGTGTAACATTTTCATTTGAACATCTCAACTAGAAAACTTAGACATTAAAAGTACCTGTAGTCATTCACTTTTTAAAAGAAAAAATTAAAGGAAGTATTATTGTTTGTTACGTCCTCAGTTTGTCTTTTTGTAGTTTTGCCCATCATTTCCATCAGGTTATAATAACATTCTACCTACTAACTTAATTATAGAGACATAGACACAATGACACCAGTAGACAGTGTGTTTGAAGCCACATAACACAAGCAATCGTAATATCGACAACCTTTTATTTGGAAATGAAAACTAAGGAGAATCTTAAAGTTATTAACCAAACTGTCAATTGTAGATGTCTTTTAGATTTTGGAAAACTACTAACTTTCCTGGTTCACTTTTGATCCACCTTACTTACTGTCGGGGTGCATGCACACAGTTTTAAAAGGCAGTGAACGATTATAACGGACAGTTTAGGTTCACCGTTATCACAATGATTAAGCCAGTGAATATAATGTTGTATTGTCAGCATTCATGTCCTACAACTTGAGGAGGAACTATTTACTTTTTCAAACTACACCTTTCTTTCTTTTTTTGTGCACAGAGGAACATGATGTAAGCTGTTTTTTATCATAATACATGACAGGGCTGAACGATATGGAAAAAAAAAAATCATATTGCGATTATTTTGAGAGATATTGCGATTGCGATATGAGTCATGATTTTAGTGGGAATTTTTGAATTTCATTTTCACTGAAAAAAAAANAAAAAAAATGATGATGATGTGATTTTTGCTGGGGTCTGTACCAAACAAGCATGTTCCCTTACATCTGGAGAATATGATTTGTAGGCTGGGGCATCTGTGTAACACCTGTGTTGTGACACATTTTACCTTTATCAAAAAATTGCGGCTCCTGCGATTTGGATATTGCAGTTGGCCATATTGCGATTTCGATAATATTTCGATTAATTGTTCAGCCCTAATGCATGAGATTTACTCAGCAGTTATGGTTGGTTCGCTAGGCTAAACAGGTCTTGGACCGCTCTATGTTCTGATGCACAGAGATGAAATTGATATTGCTAGTCTAACTCCTTTAAGGTCTTACACCTTAAATAAACGTATTTCCCAAAAATAAATAAAGGAAGAGTGCTCCTTTAATATAGCCTTCATTATAGTAATTGCTGTAGGTAATTAGTGTGAATGCTGATTCAGCAGCAATATTACAGTTTAGCTTCCAGCTTTTCCGGCAATGTATTACAGGTCTTAGCTTCTTTAGGTAATGTAGTTCAGTTTCTAATTCTGGCAATTTATTTAACATTTCTGCATTTTCAGCAATGCTTTGCAGCTCTCAGCTCCTTAGGTCAAGGCAATTTTTGTTTCAAAGTGTTTAACAATTCAGTTCATCTGTGTGATCTCAATACAAAGCCTTTTCAGGCAATTCATGTCAACTTCCGGCTTTTACAGTATTACAGTTTAGCTTTTCTAGCAATGTATTTCAGCTCTCAGCTTCTTTAGGTAATACAGTTCAGCTTCCAATTCTGCCAATTTGACATTTCAGATTCCAGGTTTTTCAGCAGTGCAGTCAATGCATTTGAGCTTTCAGATTATTCAGGCAATTGTTTAATATTTCTGTATTTTCAGCAATGCTTTGCGATTCATTTCAGCTTTCAGCAGTCACACGCATTTTCTGCAGGAAATGCACTTTTCTAGTTGCTATTATTTTTGTTAATGAGTGAAATATTCTATTCTGTATTTGAAACATACTTCTGATCAGTTTTGCGTTCTGTTACTTAAACATTTATCTGAAAAGACAAGTCTAACACACCAGCAAATGGGGGAAGGTTAATCCAAATAATGGCAATACAGTCTATCAGATTATATTTTTAAATTAGTAATTGTCATTATTTACAGTTTTTAATCCTTGTTGAAAGTGCTCAGAAGTGAAAATGTTCTTCCAAATATCATTTTAAGTTATTATTTAAATGGCTGTCCATGTTCATAAAACAGACCTTCAAGTTCCATCCTGAACCAGTAACTAGTTAGGACTGTCTCACACTTGTGAAGTATTTGTAGGATACCCAACACCTCACCTCATAGTAATGTAGGATTCTTCTTGCAAAGGTAAAGTCAATACCAAAGAACTGGGAGGGGGCGTTTGGTTTTCTGTTACCAGTAATTACCACTCAAAGAAACTGTGTCAAGTGACAATTGAGAAACTTAAATTACCCAACTGGTACCCCACTCCAATCTCTACCGTCCCACTACAAAAAGCTGTGGTTTAATTTTTCTCCAGAAATAAACGCAATAGCATCTTGATATAGTACTGTCATTATACAGTATGTGACATGGTTTGTTCAAAGGTATGTGTTTGTTACTTTGGGTGTGTAATTATACTTTCAAAGAATACCATTATTCTTTGGAAGTATAATTACACACCCAAAGTAACAAACACAGACTTGTAAGACAGGGTTCACTGATGTACTTGCAGAAAGTACTTCTCCAGTGCCTGATGCAAGCTACTTCTAATAATTGATATAGTATTATATTGCAGTGTAGTCTCTTATATCACAAGGGACTGTACTGTGTGCTATTGGACCAGTCATATATCCTTCTTTTACTACAAACATCAATCAATTGTTTTGCTTTCTGACAGTTCAGATTTTTCCCAGGTTGGGGCTGTTGACACTTGAATGATGGAACACATATACATGTGTGTTAGTATGTGTTTAAAAGGCTATTACTCTATGCAGTTTGTTACCAGTATACCACCTTAGTTCTCTTTGAAATCCTGCAAAACAAGCATGTTGTTTGACAAAACATTTTCCCATTTTAAAGATATGTTGACATTAGTTTCACAGACATGATTTTCTGGCAACGTATTGCATATTGCAAAATTGCCTTTATTGTCATGGCATAGTTATGATGGATAATGCATTGTGATAGTCTTGTATTGTGAGTTAACCTGTGGCTCCCATCCCTGTAGTAGAAGTATAAGTGTTCAATAATTACTGATGTTCAGTAATTATTTACCTTGTGTGTTCTGCCAGGACCTGATTGAGCTCCACCTCACCTACTGCAACAGTCTGTCATCCCGCAGCTTGAAAACACTGACCTGCTTCCGTGAGACCTTGGTGTCTCTTTGTCTCTTTGGCTGTAGCCACATCTTCTACAGGAAGGGCGGTGCCCCACTCGCCTGCAATGAAGACACAGAGGACGAGGAGGAGGAGAGCCCTGCTTCTAGGCAAGCATTAGAGACGGACTTTAACTTCCAGGGGTTCAACCGCCTCAGGTTACTCAACTTAGGCGGCCTGCCTGACGAGGTGGATGCTGAGACCCTGCTCAAACCCCTGAAGTCACTCACCTCACTAGATCTGTCTAATGTACAATTGCTGGGAACAGCTTTTCTCACCCAGTGGAGAGACAGACTGGCATCTCTTGTTCTCTACAATGTGGACCTGTCAGAGGAGTTGGTTAGTACAGTGGTGGAGATTGTTAATCTCAGGTAAGGTGTATATATATATATGTATATATATATATATATATGTATGTGTATGTGTATATATATATATATATATATACATATATATATATATGTGTGTATATATATATGTATATGTGAATAGTATAATCATTTAAAAAGAATTTGTCAGTGTCATTGATAAAACTCTATTCTTCAGGCATCTTGACATCTCGCGGGAGAGCAGGCGGACCTCTAAGTTTAAGATGACCAGGAAAATCCTGACAGCCATTGTACAGCGTCTGGTTAACCTGGTGTCACTGGACATCTCAGGTCACATTATGCTGGACAATTGCACAGTGCCACACTTCGAAGAAGCTATGGGTCGGCCAAGGTGGGTAACCAATTGTAAAGTGAGCGTTGGATATAAAAAGTCTAATTCAGGGTTTTGGGAAACTGCTATTACATTTTCATTTACTTTCAGATGAACAATGAACTTCTGAACAAGCCAGGTTTTTCTGTCTTTCAGCACTGAGCCATGCAAGAGCAGCATCTATCCTTTCCAGGAGCTGAAGAGGCCCCTGCAGTTTCTGGGCTTATATGACACTACCCTGTGTAATGTGACACACATTCCTGCATATAAGGTACTGGTTATCTAAAAGGCTGGACACACATTACAGCTGATAATAGTTATTTTGGACATCACAACCAAAGTGAGTAATCAGTTGCTTCCTGATCCAGATGATGCTAGTCATTATTAACATTGTTTCATTACCATGTTTCATTTTCTTGTCTAGAAACATGACCTTTAATGTCACAGGTGTGAGTTGGAGAAATGAAAATGAAGAGTAGAGAGTATTGTTTTATAATTCATGACATCAAGGTGTTACTACAGACTACTGTCTGAGTTTACAGTCCATGTTTGCAGTACTGCTTCATTCAAACTGTGCTTTCTTCATTTTTAGTGCAATTTGCAGCATAAATGAGAAAGAAATTGTGTATTGATGATTGATTGTTTTCTATTTCTGTTTTGGTAGAGTCTGTTGTCTGTTGTGTTCACAGCATAAAAGAACATTATACAAGTGAGAAATTTCAAAATGTAGAACAGTGTTTCCCAACCTGGGAGTCTAGTCTCAAGGTCCCAAGATTAATCTGAGGGGTCACAAGAGAATTGATAGGATAAGAAAGGAAAAAAATATATATACAGACAGGGACAAATTAAAGGAAAACCTGAATAAAATTGTGGAGAAACATATCAAATGCAGATGCTTCCGTGCACCAGGGCTCACTGAATGGTTTGGTAAGTATGAAAATGACGTGAATAAAATGTTACGACCTTTACAGTCACCAGATCTCAACCCAGTTGAACACCTATGGAGGATTTTGGACCAACGTGTAAGACAATGCTCTCCACCACCATCCCCATAAAACCAAATTATATAATATAAACTTTCATTGTAAGAGCCAAAGTCATCATAATATACTTTATAATTGTTGATATATGATAATTGTTCAGTAATTGTACATTTTTTGCTGTTAGTTGCTGATGTTTAGTATACTGTGGGTGTATTGTATTACTTAAACTGCCTCTACATTCATCTTCGAATCTATTTAGAGATGTCTGTGTCTGTCTGTTTTTCTCTCTATCTGCTGTACTCAGGTCTCTCTTGCAAAACAGATCTTGATCTCAATGACATTACCTGATTAATTACAGGTGGTATATATAAATGAGGGAATATCTTGTGGAGGAATGGTGTTCATCCCTCCAGTAGAGTTCCACAGACTTGGCAAGGAGCACTGAAGCTGTTCTGGAGGCTCATGGTGTCTTACACTTCATATTGGTTTTTCCTTTAATTTGTCACCCATCTGTACATTATGTTATATAGATATTTTCACCTCTTCAGGCCAGTCTTTGGTTGGACTGCTCTCCAAGTGACACCTGTGATGATGTATCACAAGTGTTCAACTTTAAGGGAAAAAGTGAAACAGTGTCAAGTCAATTTTATTTATATAGCCCAATATCACAAGTGACAATTTGCCTCATGGGGCTTTATGTCATGAACACTACCTGATATACAGCTGACCTTAAGTTAAGGGTTCACGAAAAGGGCCTTAAACTGGTAAGATAAAAAGCAGGAAAACATTTAACTTGACGTTTTAGTAAATTCGTCAACTCACTCTTTATGTGATGAAGGAAATTACCAGACTTCTTCAATTAGCCAATCAACACGGGCACACAGGCAGTGCACATGGTGGTGTCATAATATATAACTGGTTACTCCTCACTAAGCTAAAGGTACAATGTAAACTGGTTAGAGCTTTCAGCGATTGAATGGAAAAATGAATTCTGTGTGTTGCCGGTCTTTTTCAGGTGACTGGATCAAAGAATGAAGACCAAGTCCTGAATGCCATTGAGGCTTACACAGAGTTTCGCCCTGAGCTGGCCCACAGAGCCATCAATCAGCTATTTGACATCGCCAGGATACAACACTGCAGCCAACTGCTCCGAGCTTTGCAAGTATGCTGAGTTTAAGTTTGGTTGTTGTTTGATGGAGGTGACACTAGTGATTTCCTCTTCAATTTTTTTTGTCATTATTCTGTATGTTATGCCTGTATCACTTTCTCATACCTCTCCAATAAACTTTCTGTCCTTTCAGCTTGTCATATCAGCATTGAAGTGTCATAAATATGATAAGAGCATCCAGGTGACTGGCAGCGCTGCTCTGTTCTACCTGACCAACACAGAGTACCGCAGTGACCAGAGTGTGCGGTTGCGCAGAGAGGTCATTCAAGTGGTACTAAATGGAATGGAGCAGTACCAGGAGGTCACTGTAAGTCTACTATGTGGCCTCATCCCCATCTCTGATAAACTAGGCTCAACTTAAAGTTCACTTATGAAAGTAAAATATTTTTGTTTAAAAATGTGGATTTTTTTAATGATGATATTAAGATACCAAAACAATTGTATACTCATGCAGTTGTCTGACAGTAGAAACAGAACAATATGCTTCTGTCAACACCTGTACTGTGTGATTGGCTATACTGAAACAAAATGAAGTAAAGCTGCAAGCAGTGATGAACGGGCCTTGCACCCTAGCGTGTGTCGGGGGAGCAGCAGCTGTGATGCTTTCACTGGAGACTGGTTGACACGGCTCTGAAATTGTGAAATAGGAAGAGTTTGTGAAAGCAGAGCACCTGTAAATGGAAAATGCTGTCATCTCCTGTTGCCCGTAGGTGCAGCTATGACTATGATTCAAAATTGGCCTGTAGATGTCTTCAGGCTGGGACTCTCATCAAACTTTTTTGGAAATTTGGAAAAGATCTGACCATGTGGAGTCGAGTTACTACAGTTTCTTTTCCATGTCGAAACATCGAAATTCACCGCCGAGCCACGGCCACACCATTCAACGAACAGTCAAGATTTGAACAACTTTTCACCGTTAAGGTGTTTTTATATGCACCGACAAAATTTGAGGTGGATTGGATTAACTTCCTAGGAGGAGTTTGTTAAAGTATGACCCCTGTAAATGCCAACAAATACAATAAAATTTCTAAATAAATTCAAAATGGCTGACTTTCTGTTGGGTTTAGGTCATGGCTCCAAAAGACTTTTTTTAAAGTCTGGAGATGTTACATGTGCCTACAAAATCTGGTACATCTCAGTGTTTCCCCCAGAATTAGATTCTATTTGTGGTGGCTCGTATCACGTGCACGCACCTGTTTTATATATGTGCACGGGTTTTGAGACTAATTAAACGCCATAGTTTTGATTTAGAGTGTGTACGGAGAGGAGGGGCTCTTCACACACAGGTCTGTTGTCAAGGTGTTTGTGTGAGAGAGAGAGAGAGAGAGAGAGAGAGAGAGAGCGCAAGAGTGGGGCAAGGAGGTAAAAAAATAGAAAATCAATATGTGGCGGTCAATGTTAATATTGTGGCGGGCCGCCACAAATAAACCAATGTGTGGGAAACACTGCATCTAGGTGAAACGTACCACAAGGGCTACTTTGTTGAAATTTTTCAGGGGGCGCCCTCGAGCTATTTTACCACACCCAAGCCCAAGACCCATATCAGATATTAAGTTTTGCCACTTCTGATGCATGTGCAAATTTCGTGAGTTGTCGTGAGCACCCCTAGCACCTCAAAAATGCTAGGGGGCGCTTTAGAGCCGACTTGCCACGCCCAAGCAATATCAATTAAAATACTTATTAGTTCGAACATAGGTGCAACATTTTGTGAGTTTTTGTGCATCCTTAAGTCCTCAAACATGTTTTTGTAAAATGAAAATTAATGGACGTAATACAACGACTTCTGCTGGGCAAAAAAATCTCAAAAAATTTGAATACGTTCTTAAAGATGAGAGCCATGATTCCACAAATTTCGTGAACATCAAAGCACCTTTATCCCAAACATGGCATGTGTTTGGGGGCACTATAGAGCCCGCTGGCCACACCCAAGCCTAGTCACTGCAGAACTTTGCGAGGTTTGATGTGTGAGCCAAATTTTGTGAGTTTTCGAGCATCCTAAGCCCCTCAAAAATACATTTCTAATTATTATTAATAATAATAATTAAAGCTGCAAGCAGCGACGAACGGGCCCTCGGAGTCTCAAGCACGTCTTGGGGAGCAGCTGCAACGCTTTCATAATGGTGAAATAGGAGTAGTTTTTGAAAGCAGAGCACCTGTAAAAGGCCAAAAATGCTGTAATTTCCTGTTGTAGGTGGCGCTATGACTATGATTCAGAATTGGCCTGTAGATGTCTTCAGGCTGGGACTGTCATCAAGCGTGTGAAATGTGGAAAAGATGTGACCATGTACAGCCGAGTTACAACAGCTTGTTGTTTCATGGCAAAACATCGAAATTTGCCGTGTCGCCAGGGCAATGCCGTTGGATGAAAACTCACAATCTTTACAATAAAGCATAATCAAGGTGTTAAGGCTTTTCTGACCACATTTGAGGTGAACAGGGACTATTGCTGCAACGCCACGGCTACACCGTTTAACGAAAGGTCATGATTAGCACAACTTTTCATCGCGAAGGTCTTTAGATTGCACTGCAAATTTGCACTGCAAATTTGAAGTTGATCTGATTAATTCTGTTGGAGGAGTTCTTTAAAGTATGGAGACTGTAAATAGCCAAAAATGACCACTAAATTCAAAATGGCCGACTTCCTGCTGGGGTTTAGAGCATGATACCAATTTGCTGTTTTGTTTGTCTGGACATGATACATGTGCTTACCAAATTTCAGCCATATAGGTGAAACGTACTGGTTGTGGTCCTCTGTAGGGGGCGCTGTTGAGCCCCCTTGCCACGCCCTAAGCCAAGAACCATATCTGATTGCAACGTTTAGCACTTGTGATGTGTGTGCCAAGTTTGGTGAGTTTTCAAGCATCTCTAGCCCCTCAAAAATGCGCTCAAAGTGTGAATACAAATAATTCCTTCAGTTTCAATAGGGTCCTTGCAGCGGTCATTGCCCTAATAATCTCAACAAAAATAATAGGTTCCTCACACTTTCAGTCACTTTCGCGCTCGGGCCCCAATGATCTGAAAAGTGTCGGAGGCGATGGAGCACTGTTACTGTTCTCCCCAGTCCCCATGCCAAGTTTTTGTGTCAAACCTGAGTACTTTTTTGGTACTGACCAAAATAACAGAGAGTATCAAAAACCACCATGTTGGCATTTAATGCTTGCTCATATTTGTACTCTTTCAGTTTCTTATTTAAATCATAATTTTGACAGACTATATTTTAGGACATAAAAAATCCTGTATGGTCGCTTGTGTTTATGCAACAACAACAAGAAGAAGTTTGGCTTCTTTAATTAAGTGAACTTTAATATTAAATTATTATTATTTTTTCTTGATCATTATGAAAACATCTTAATTACATCCACAGTAATTAAATGTTGTTCAGCAAAAAACATGTAAAACTTATATTTACATGAGGAAAAAGTGCTTTACAAAGTATAGTTATTAAAAATAAAACCAAACAAAAAGGGATTAGCTTATTATATGATGATGAATTAAGTTTTTTTACTATGTGCTGCTTAATTAAAGCGTGTCATAAAATTAAAATCAGATCAGCTTTTATGACTATTCGATCTACATTATGTTGCTCTTAAGACTTGTGGAGTCTTCAGTTTCAGTCGTAAACCTTTCTGCGTCTCCCTCTGTGTCCTCCTCCCTGCCCCACACCAGGTCCAGAGGAACTGCTGCTTGACTCTGTGTAACTTCAGTATTCCAGAGGAGCTGGAGTTCCAGTACAGTCGGGTGAACCAACTGCTACTGAAAATCCTGGAGCCAGCCAGGCAGGATGAGTCCATCCAGAGAATTGCTGTTCACCTCTGCAATGCTTTGGTCTGTCAGGTAGACAACCATCACAAGGAAGCTGTGGGAAAGATGGGATTTGTCAAGGTAACATTGAGATGAGCTTTACTCTTTTAACATTGTCATATTCTTGACAGATGTCCATAAAAAACGGGACAGTTACAACAGTTATGAAAAACAAATACTCTTCCCTCGATTGTTGTGAAATTAAATTTTCTGGTGAAAGAGATAAGATTAAATTTGTGCTATAGATTTTGACTGGTACTTTTGAAAAAAAACATGTCAAGTTCTACTTTATCTAGTTAGACTCTTTAAATCCCTGTGGGGAATGTCATCCTCTGCATTTGAGCGATCCTAATTATTTAGGAGCAGTGGGCAGCCACAGCGCAAAGCCAAGGGATCCACTCCAGCTCTCAGGCCAGTTACTTGGTCATGGCTAATGACAGGAGTATTCCTAGTATCTAACAAGCTTATTTTTGGGGTGGCAGGAAACCAGAGCACTCAGAGGAAACCCACATGAACACGGGGAGAACATGCACCACAGTGTGATGACAGTATTGCAGTTATTTAAGTTGTCTCTGTTTTGGGAAAATGAATTGGAGTTCTGTAATATTCAATAATTCTTATGACTATCCCACCACATTTGAAAGAAAATACATACACCACAGGTACTTCTTCTTTAAGGACATAGTTGGAAAAAAGATTTCAATAAGCTTGCTGAGCTTCATTTTGTAATAATTAGGGACAACAGTGTACTGCAAAAAGTGAAGTCTAAGTAAGAGGAAATATCTTAAATCAAGGCCATATATGCTTTATTTTTGTCTGATAAGATATTTCTTCTTATCAGGCAGTTCTTATGTTAGAGCATTTCACTTGGTTTAAGCTTTTTTGTCCTTAATTATCTTAATAAGATATTATAACTTGTTAGTGAGATCTTTTTACTGGTTCTGAGTAACTTGATGCTTGAAACTAAAATTACCAGAATTATAAAGGTGTTTGGCTCAACACTGACAGGTATAAAACTCCTTAGTCTAAGTCAGAATTTCTTATTTTAAACATCTTTATACTTTTCATCTCTTCACATATTAAGTCAGTCATTTGAACTGTTGTACAATTCTAGTACATCACACTGCAAAAAGTCAGCTCTCAAAAACAAGAAAAATAAGCAATAAAATGGGGGAAATATTACTTAAAATAAGCAAAATTATCTACCAACAGAACAAGAAAATTTTACTTGCAACATTTTTTAAAACAGGTAAAAATATCTCGCCTCAAAGAACCCACAGTTATCTTAAAACCAGTACAGCAACACAAAAAACAAGTACATTTGTCTAGATATAAAGAAGATTTAAGAATTATTTTCTAATTATGCAGAAATATGTGCTTAAATTTAGCAAATGCTAGTGCTATTGTCTTGAAATAAGACTATATGGTTAGTAATTTTATCTTAAAACCAGTACAGCTACACTAAAAGTACATTTCTAGTTTCGAGTAGTACATTTCTCATTTCTAGTAGTGGTACAAGTATATTTATCTTATTTTAAGCACAATATTGTAGTGACGGCCCACATTTCCCAGCATGCCTAGAGTTGGACTGACTAGTTTACTGTTTTATATTCCAAATGCAAATGTTACTTTTTGTTAGTGTTTGTAATGTGTCTGTTCAGAACATGGTGGTTTATGTTGGTAATTGTCATTTTGTGCTGGCGTTTATAGTTTTAACCATTAGTGAGGTGGCTGTTACATTTCTCGACTCCAGCTGTATTTTATTACTGTTACTTTT
>NTHP01000209.1:174828-203095 GCA_003416845.1 Oplegnathus fasciatus | reverse complement strand
TACTCTTGTCCCCTGTGTTGCATGTCAATGAAGGGTTGACATCACTGAGAGGCGCTTCCCATCTCTGATTCTGCACTGCCTGCCACAATGTCCTGTTTTTCGCTGTAAATTTCAGGGTATATAGCCTTATTTTGCCACGCTTGCAATAGCATAGGTTGCTAAATTTTAGCACATTTTCCTACATATTGAGAAAATAATTCTTAAATCTTCTTTATATCAAGACAAATGTACTTGTTTTTAGTGTTGCTGTACTGGTTTTAAGATACCTGTGGGTTCTTTGAGACGAGATATTTTTACTTGTTTTAAAAAATCTTAGCAAGTGAAATTTTCTTGCTCTGTTGGCTGATAATTTTGCTTATTTCAAGTAATATTTCCCTCATTTTAGAGCTTTTTTTTCTCGTTTTTGAGAGCTGACTTTTTGCAGTGTGATAAACTACAAGAAGAACAATAGACTGAATTAAGTCCTTTTTGGCTGGACCACAGAGGGCCAGCCCTACAAAGGCAAAAGTCTGTCACTGACTGAGTGAGTGAGTAGGTGAGTGAGTGAGTGAGTGATGAAGTTACACGATTGGTCGGCTGAGTGTTTGAGCTTCCTCATTGGCCGCTGCTCTTTCAAAATGAATAGGCAGGAACGTTAGTTATGCACGTACACTATGAGGCGCCGCCCTCTAAAACTACCGCTAGAATTACGGGTGGATAGTGCCGTACAGGAGAAGGAGCAGTTTATACTTCCGGCGCTGCCATACAGTGTGGAGTTTTGATTGGGACTGCAGACGAGAGAGCCTGTAGGCTAACGTTACCTATATAGGTAACCTATTTGTGTCGTGTAACCCCAGTCAGAAACTGTCTCTGATTGGATGGCAAGTCAGGAACACAGCCTCTGATTGGTCGACAGACTCAACCCAATGCATCATGTGATTGCTAATGGACGGCTAACAAGAACAATAGCTGTTTTTTAACACGGAAAAAATCGATAATAATCACAGAAGACATTCAGTGTTGGATTTATCAGTATGGATTTATTTTACAAAGTCTCCAAAAAGACACTGCAGTTCAAGGCTGGATTACAAAGCTTCTGAAAGGGATACAATCGCACCAGAGCGCTAACTGGAACGGCACAACGGTAACGGTATGTTCTCCGGTCTCTGGCTGCAGCGTATACGACGCCGTAGACCCAGCAGTGTGTAGTTAACATGACTGACAGACTCTACACTACCTCGTACTACCACTGTTATTCCGGTTTTACAGCTTATAGTCACACACTCCATTGAAGTAGCTGATCAAAAGAATGAATATATATTTCAGATCATGACATTCGCACAAACAAACACACACCGACTTCACGTGAAACAATAAGTAGTCAATGCGTCACAGCGCAATAGCGCATCGCAGTACATCATATGCGCACAGATGGCATGGTATTCACCATGAGGGAATGAAACTGTCAAACAAGATAAAACCTGCTGCTGTGAGAAGCGGAGAAGATGATTACAGAGCATAACAGTCCGGCACAGAGCAGAGTAGGAGAGAAACAAGAAATCAGCTGTGCAGAGAGTGAGGGACAGCGCAAAGTTTAACCACTCTTCAACCACCCTGACAAAACACTCAATACAGTGAGTCAGAAAAAGGAGAGACATCCTGCAGATAGAAACGGATGAAAGAGCAGGGAAGTAATGATCATTAGAATAGTTATAATTACAACACGTTCTCTTTCAAATCAAACCTCTTAAGATATGAGTAGAAAGTTTTGTTCTTGCAACTGCATTTATAACATTTTTAAGTCAAATGCAGCTTAACCATGTCATGTGATATGCTACCTCAGTACACTTTAAGAACAAATATTACTGGGACCACTACAGGAAATTGCAGATGAACATTCAATATCCAGGAATTCACATTATAGACACGACTGCTGACTGCCTGTAACAATTTGGCTACTATAGAGCACATTGACCATACACCGTCCAGCCATATACTAGGTCTTGTTTAACTTAATTTAATCAGGTGGTCTCACTGATATCAAGATGTCTTTTTCAAGAAAGACCTGAGAACAAGAAACATTCATAGCCAAGCAGCAACACAACCAGTGTACAAGAACAACACATACAGCATAAAACCAGACAACCAACAATCGAGTAACAGATAGAATTAATAAAAGCAAAGGGGAAAGAAGTTTATTAATACACAATAAAATGTGCCGAAAGTTGTGTGAGCATTCCTATGGAAGCCCAGTATTCATGTTAAATGATGTTTTGACCTATCAGTAGACCCTGCAGTGGGTATCAGGCTGTGCCGTCATAAATCTACTGACCCTCTGACAGGGGACACCAGTCTGTAGCCCTGACCTAACGTAGCTTTAAGCTGCCTTTAAATCCTACACTCACCCAAGCAAAGAACAGATACTCGGTGGCTTGACTCGGCCTTATATATACATTGTATCTGCTTAAGATAAACTATGTGGCTGGCCCCACTGGCTTGAATAGGGAGTTTCATTTGAATGCTGTGGCCTGCTCAATTGTCCAACCACCATCACTGTTTGTCTGGTTCCACTTGTCTTACCAATAGCCACTACTTAGCAACCTGTCTGGTGTGAGAAACATTTCATGAATTATGTCCCATGACCTGCCTTACCAAAGAACATGCTTTCAATATGAATTTGTGTGTGAGTGTAGAGTGCAGGCAAGTCTGCAGGGTCATCAGGTGGACACCATCTCATTAACTGGTGTTTCACTCATCAGCATAGGACCACCTTGTCAACTCTCCTCCTGCCAACTCTGCTAGCTGGCTGGTCAATGTTTTCAAATGTAAATATCGGAGTAAACATCAAGGGAAAGGAGGAGGAAAAGGTGGAGGGGACAAACACCAGCTACGACCCCGACCACAAAGTCAAGCAAGACCATCTCTGTGTCCATCCCTGCATCTACCTCAACACCTAGGGAGGAAACACCGAGGCAAACGTGGAGGGGTTAAACATCAGCTAAGATCCAGGCCACATCGAGCACAACCAGAAACCATGGATTACCAGAACCATCCAGGATGCCATGAGCACATGCACTGCGGCCTAGAACCTAGGGCTGCAGTCTGCAATCATGGACAATTATAAGGCAGAAGCCTACAATGTAAAAAGAGCAGTAAAGGAGGCAAAAAAGGACTACGGGAAGAAAGTGGAACTACAATTCCCGGAGGGCAATCCCAGAAACATGTGGCAAGGTCTAAGAACCATGACAGATCACAAGCCCATCCCCCCTCCTTGTCAAGTGCTGATGCGTCTCTAGCAAGTGAGTTAAACAACTTTTGTGCTCGCTTTGAGGCCATCGGCGGCCAACAAGCAAAAACAGCTGAAGCAGAGGTTAATGGGTGGGTGGGTTCACCTTCCACACCTGTCACCCTTTCTGAGCATGACGTCAGGAGGGCTTTCAAGCATGTGAACACCAAGAAAGCAGCAGGACCAGACGGTATCAGTGGGCGGGTCCTCAAACTATGTGCTGACCAACTAGCGCTGGTGTTCACAATGATATTCAACCTCTCCCTGGCTCAGTCTGTCATACCACATGCTTCAAGAAGTCCACCATCATTCCTGTGCCCAAGAAAACAAGACCAGCCTGCCTGAATGACTACCGCCCAGTGGCACTCACCTCTGCAGTGATGAAATGCTTTGAACGGCTGGTCAAAGATTACATCTGCTCCTCACCTGGGCTGTACACTGACTCTGCGGTGAGTTAGGCAAGGCAGAGACTGTTTCACCTCAGACGCTTGAAGAAATTCCGGATATCCCCTCAGATACTGAGGGATTTCTACTCCTGCACCATCAAGAGCGTCCTGACGGGAAATATCACTGCCTGGTACAGGAACAGCGCTGAACAAGACCACAAGGCCCTGCAAAGAGTGGTTCATTTGGCTGAATGCATGATAGGCAGCACTCTACCCTGCATAAAAGACATTTACACCAGGCTGTGTAAGACTAAGGCTACGACCCAGATAACGGCCTTTTCTCCCTGCTGCGGTCAAGAAGAAGATACTGGATACACCAGGCCCGCACTGAGAAGCTCAGAAAGAGCTTCTATCCTTGGGCCACTAGGATCCTGAATGAGGACACTGCCTGAGGATTGCCCAAAGACTATATTTTTAATTAATTATGCCTAGGACACAGAGAAGGCTCAACTGTGTGTTCTGCACCTGTCTATGACATCACCAGCTAACATGCTAGCTAATAACAACCAGCTAACAACATATCAAGTAGCAAGTTGCTATCACCAGCAGCATGATGCTCAGCCTGCCATGCTAAGCTAATCAGCATGCTGCCTGAGCCACCAAATAAACCAAACCACAAACACCATGTTAATCAAACTAGCATTCTAAACTAATCAGTATGCTAACAGCAAGTTTGTGGGCAATTTGCAGTCGATCCCATTTAAAAGGTGAATAATACCTGAAACTAGTTCTGCCAAGATTAGTGTGCGCCCAAGGGATATCTGAGGATAAGTAGTAATTGAATCGTGTACTGTCATCACAAGATTTCAATGAAAAAGATGTGAGGTAGTTTAGGAGCTTTAAGAGTAGAGTAGATAAATACCATGAGATGATTATTCCTTCTTGTCAATAAGGAAGTCCATCCAGCTTTGTGATACAGAGAGCAGTGATGTGTACGAAATTTGTCATTAGCGATAAACATAACACATTCTTAACTGCTGAAGTGATGACGGGCCAGCATGATGATACAGAATACACAAGTGCAGAAATAAACATTGACTGATCAGCCTTTAATTCTGCACAGGATTTTTAATTTTTGCGTCAAATGTTTAATACACATTTTGAATGATAGTCTGCTGTCAAGACAATTTCAAGTATTTGTATGACTCAGCAAAAGTGATTTAAAGGTTAAAGGTTTAATGACAGATAAGTCAGAGACACAGGTAGATGTGGAGAATACCACATACTTAGTCTTATGTGCATTTAAAACAAGTCTATGATTAAGAAGGGATATCTGGACAGCATCAAAGGCAGGCTGAAGATGAGTCCGAGCTTGGGTTGGTGTGGAACGGGGGGCATATAAAATTATGTCATCTGCATAAAAATGGACATTGAAGTACTGATTAGTAAGAATAACTTTATTTATGTATAAATAAAGATGTGAATGGCGGGGACCTTCGGTCCGATCTTTAAAACTTGGTATCAGGGCCGATCAAGGCATTTATCCTTTGTTTTACATCAGCTGTCACAGGGGTGTTTTTACTTGTGAAGCTTTCATGCACAGCAACGCAACGAGTGCAGCCGTCGTCAACTCTCCGTCTCTCCTCCACTCTGCTGAGCTCCGTGTGTGTAGCCTCGGGCATACTGTCAGCGTCCGCAGGCAGCTGCTGGCTAGTGATGTGCAAGTCATGAATCAATCGTTTGAAACGAACAACTCTTTTTACTGACTCAGGAGTCACAAGTCCTCATCTCCACTAACTCCACACCGTTCACTGACTCGCCCCTCCTACCTGCTACCAGCTAGTGCAAACTTTGAAGAAGAAGACGAGACAAGACCATGTGTCACTCACACTATTGTGCAGCTCTTATAGTAACTGTATTTGTGGAAATGTATCAAATTAATTACTGTATTACTTTGGAGCTTGTTTCAACTCAGTACTCGCTCTCCCAACCTGGAGCCTGCTCATAAGTCTCTGGTGCACATGCTCTATGGGCTCTGGGGCCGGTGGGGGATTAAGCTCTGGGTAACTGACTTGAGTGACTCGAGTGATTTGAAAACCCAACTCTCTTTTGTGAGTGACTCATACAAACTCAAGTCAGTAAAAAGAGTCGAACCTCCCATCTCTACTGCGGACTTGCAGACGGGCACGTGCTTCCATTCATACTACAATTGAGGGTCTGCGTGTGTACACTTGCCAGCCACACTCAAAAACAATAGACTGTAACGTTAGCTATGGCTGGTAGCTACCTTTCTCAGTAGTTGCTAGCTTGTATTGATTGTGGCCACTCGTCTTGTATTCTTTCAAAGATGAATCATAGGCAATGCCCGTTGAAAAAGAGCAGGGGCTGAGCCCCACCCACAGCGAAAAACGAAATATAGTTTATTCAGGTAACTCAGGCAAAGGCTTCACCGAGACAACAAACACTGGAGGATACTTTTAAAAGGACAGAAACTCGTTCAAGACAGTGACAAGGCCAAGAAGATTACAGAGCGTTTGTTATTTTATATTTTGTTATTTTGTAAAAAAATTAACATTAAGGAACAGCTTTGATGCAGGCAATGTTTTTTTTTCTTAATTCACTGCAGAGCTATTCAATTGTCAGGCATATACATTGGTTTGATTTTAATAACTACTTGAAGCATGCACTGTGCAGCTGTATTATCTAGGAAAATAGAGGTATCGGATTGGGACTTGGTATCAGAAGATACTCAGTATTAAATGACTCGAATCGGGATCGGGGGCAAAAAACTTGATCGGGACATCCCTAGTAAATGATAATGGACCAGGAAATGGGTAGAAATAAGTTGGCGGACTGTGACATTCAGACGGGGGACAAATTAAAGGAAAAACCTGAAAAAAAGAGTGGAAACATATCAAATACAGATGCTTCCGTGCGCCAGGGCTCACTGAATGGTTTGATTAGTATGAAAATGATGTGAATAAAATGCTACAGCCTTTACAGTCACCAGATCTCAACCCAGTTTCACACCTAAGGAAGATTTTGGATCAACGTGTAAGACAATGCTCTCCACCACCATCCCCATAACACCAAATGATAAAATATAAACTTGTATCTTCAAATCTATTTAGTGATGTCTGTGACTGTCTCTGGTGCTGTATGTCCTTTTGTTATGTCTGGCTGGTTTGTTTTTTTTCTATCTGCTGTACTCAGGTCTCTCTTGCAAAAAAGATCTTGATCTCAATGATATTACTTGATTAACTAAAGGTTGTATATATAAATGAGGGAATATCTTGTGTTCATCCCTCCAATAGAGTTCCACCGACTTGGCAAGGAGCGCTGAAGCGGCTCGTGCCTGACTCCATACTAAGACACAATTTGTCACCCATCTGTACTTTGGTCATACAGTAATATGTCTTCTAAAACGCTGATGTGGTACTGTGGCTGTCTGTAAGGATAACTACATGGTAACCTGCTGCCCTATCTCACTGCTTAGGTTTCAGTGATGTTCATTATGATACATCTTGTTAAAATGTCAATTTACATAGATTTAGTAAAATAATTTTAAATAATTTCACTGTGTTAGGGACCTTTTTGAGGCGGAAAAAGCTTCCTCAACATTTCAATGAGACCACTGTGGTGGTGTAGCGGGATGTGTGTGTTTGGCTGCATAGGACTCAGAAAAGACAAAAAGGTGCAGAATAATCCAGCAACCGTGTTCTTCCTGGCTTTGCTTTTGCAGCCATGCAATGCAACATAATCTTGCAATGCACTGTGTTAGTCAGTCAAATCTGTGCAAGCACACACACCAGTTATAATACCATGTAGGATTGCACTAATTTATTGTCCACCTCACAAGTCTCAAGGCATTACTGTAATTGTGGCTACTTCCCAGAGTTGTACAATCCTCTCAAAAGAGTATGAATTGATGTGCAGTGTCTTACTTGATAAGCCCTCAAACTCAGACTCATGATTTGTGTTTCATCTTTTACCCTGTAATTAAAAAAGATCAAAACATCCACACATTTATCTACATTGCACCAAATGTATTATCTAAGCCTTCATAGGTGTCAGGTTTTTTTGCATCCATCACCTTCTTGTTTTGTGATAATGTGTGGTAGTTTTGGAAAATATTTTACCCCGTAGTAAAATGTTTTTATATGGTTTTTTTCTTGACTCTGTTTCCTCTTTCACAGACAATGTTGAATTTAATTCAGAAGAAGCTGCAGGACAGAATGGTGAGTCTCCTGGGTCTTTTGAACTGTAACTTTTATTGCTTTATAGACACAAGCCTGACTCAATTGTTTAACAGGAAACACATTATTTGGTAGAATATTATTTCACAGCTGAGCAGATGGTGATCCAGAGTCTATTAAGAAGTTTATTTTTCAAATGTAAAATGACCGGGGTGTCCTAAAGGTTAAAGGCCATACTTCATAACCGCAACGTCCATGGTTCGACTCCTGGCCAGGGGACCTTTTGTTGCATGTCATACCCCTCTCTGTCTCTCATTGTGTTTCCTGTCTCTATGCTGCCTGTCAAATGAGGGCAAAAATTGCCACAAAAGAAAGTCATATAACCATACCCTATGTTTGTCTAGCTGTCACAATCAAATGTATGGGGATTCTAAAAAGATAGTGTGTTTCTTTCCCCTCAGTGTGACCAGGTGATGGAGTTTTCCTGGAGTGCTCTGTGGAACATCACTGATGAGACACCCGACAACTGTCAGATGTTCCTCAACTGTCGGGGCATGAGTCTCTTTCTGGACTGTCTACAGGTGAGTCCACACTCCCCCATGCTGCATCTGTTGTGTCTTTTCTGAAACCATAAGAATTTACTTGGCTGCCTTCAGGATTTGTTCCAAACATGTCAGAAATATATTGATAGATTAAATATCATGCTTTTAGGCTGTTATGGCAGAAGTCTCTTGGATGTTTCCGCTGTGAAATAAAATACCTCTTGTTGTCTGATCTTGCTCCAGGAGTTTCCAGACAAGCAGGAGCTTCACCGCAACATGTTGGGGCTTTTGGGAAATGTTGCGGAGGTCAAAGCACTCAGGCCACAGCTGCTCACCCCACAGTTCATCACTGTGTTCAGGTAAGAGAACTGTTGGACTGAAACCAGTGGTGAGTAAAATTAGTCTAGAAGGATTCTGGCTGACTTTTCCAATGTACTTGTCATTAATAAAACACTAACAACCTATTTGAAACTTGCTTATTAAAATATCCTTGAAATACAAATGGATATTCACATCACCTGTTGTTTGACACACAGCTCATATATGGTAATTTAATAAAATCTCTCCTTTTAATTTGATTTTAATTTTACAGACAGCCTGTGTCATAACTCCAACCATACACTTGGACATAATTGGCCTAAATTAACGTGGGCATATACACAGTGAGGCAGCACAGATCAATGTCAAACATTTATCTGTGTAGACTGCATGAATGCATCTGCACTGCTAGCTCAACAATGTGGTTGCCCTTAGTGTAACATACAGGAAAAGCCAAGGCATTGTATTGTATTGTATGTATTGTTTAACTTTGCCTACAGACTTGAATGAACACAGCTGGATCAAACGTCAGTGAAAATTACATACCAAAGGACGCATGCCGTTACATACTGTATAATAGCAATGACTCCATGACAACGGCCTGAAGAGTACACAGGCTACACACAAAACAAGACGCATGACAATTGCACCTTTGTCACATCATTGGAGCACCCACACAGCCACACCACAGCCTCACCTATACACATAATAACGCCTTACTAAATTGGATGTTATTTTTAGCAGTTTCTGTGTATTTTCTAAGATGTTTTGAACAACACAACTTGCCTGAATATAGCATTTGTAGTCACAATAGAAATTTTTGTTGTTTGGCTGAGGTTTATTATTTCATACAGACCTCTCCCCAGATATTTGTTGATTTTATCTGTTCCCCCTTCACTGTTTGGTCTTTTGACAGTAACCTGTTAGACAGTAAGGCAGATGGGATTGAGGTGTCGTACAATGCATGTGGCGTTCTTTCACACATCATGTTTGATGGACCGGAGGTTTGGTTAATGGAAGAGCCACGAAGAGACACAGTGATGGACAAGATGTGGGATGCCATCCAGAGCTGGGACATCAGCTCACGCCGCAACATCAACTACAGGTGATTATCTGTTTACTATTTCCTTATTAATGCCATATCAGCCATCTTTTCATTTATTTAATGTACATGTATCCAGGGTTCAAGGGTTCATTTATTTATCATTATACAACACAGGGTTGGATAACGAAATGCAAGCTGTAGTCCCTTCATACTACACACAAAAAAAACAAAACAAGTAAAGTGTTATTTATGGTGGAGTGCGGATGATGAATTGAGAAGTCTCACAGCCTGAAGAAAGAAGCTGCCCTGGAGTCTGATGGTACGACAGCGGATACTTCTGTATCGCTTGCCAGACGGCAGCAGGGTAAACAGGCTGTTGTTGGGGTGGGTATTTTCTTTTAATATCCTTTGGGCTCTACGCAGGCACCTCACCTCACTAATGTCACTGATGCTTGGTAGATGGGTACCAATGATGTCCTGGGTGGTTTTAATCACCCGCTGCAAAGCCCTCCTGTCCTGGGTCGTGCACAAACCATGCCAATTTGTAATGTTTCACGTCAGGATGCTTTCTATTGCTCCTCTGTAAAAGTTAACAAGCTGTTTCTGAGCTTTCTTTATCATGGTGGAGATGTGTGATGTCCATGACAGCTTGCTGATTCCCAGGAACCTGAAACTGTTCACCTCAGCTTTACTGATGTAAACAGGGCTGTGTGTCTTCATTTCCTTTTTTCTAAAATCAACGATCAGCTCCTTGGTTTTGTTGACATTAAGCAGTAGGTTGATCCCTGTGCACCACTCTAAGAGATTGCTGATTTCCTCCCGATATGAATTCTCATCGTTGTTTGTTATCCAGCCGATGATGGTGGTGTCGTCCGCAAACTTCACTCAAACTTCCCCATGTCAGGGATTGCAGTCATGGGTGTACAACGTGAACAGGAGATGGCTGAGCACACAACCCTGGGGGGCTCCAGTGTTGAGTACTAGATTGGAGGAGATGTGACTGCCAATCCGAACTGTCTGGGGTCTGTTTGTGAAGAAGTTCAATATCCAGTTGCAGAGTGTGGTAGTGTTGCACAGTATACCGATACTAGAAAGGTATCACAATGCGCTGCCTTTAAAAACGGTACTATACCTCATTTTATTAGTACTGATACTTTAAGAATGACCGTGTTTTAATAAGAGCTGTGTTTCCTATGAGTTGCGTCGATACGCGACAGTGGGGCAGTGTGTGTGCACCGCTCTGCTTCCACTCCCTGCACTCCCTCGGCTCTTGCCGACAAAGCAGGCACACAGAGCGAAATATAGCATTAACATTATTTTGCTTACATAACCGACAGTCAGGGCAAGCCCACAGACACCACAAAGCCCGTCTGTAAAAGACGTTTTAAACCCACGCAGACCGACAGAGCCAACACGTCCAACTTAGCAAAGCAACTCTCTGACAGACATGCCGACCTGTTAAAGGAACTCAAAGAGCGACAGATTAGTGAGCGTGATAGATAACTTCATTACATGCCCTCAGATAGAAGTCAAACGAGTGTGAGTTATTTTGTGACAAGCGAGCTTTTTGAGTTTGACAAGGTAATTAAGAGCAGTGATAACTGTTTAATTTGGCTTTGGCTTTTTAGCTAATTTACCAATGTGGCAAACATCTCTACATGCAAACGCAACGTTCACACTGGTAACGTTAACTTTACCATAACTTCCAAGCTGCTAATAATCAGGTGTTCACAAGTATGCAGATCAGCAACACCAGTATAAGTGATCAATTTATACTCATCAGTACTGGTAATGGTAATCATGGCATATACATTTTTGTCAATAATTATTTCTATTACTAGAAAATACGTTCAATAGAGCGCAGACCACCGCCAAGGAGGTGTGTTTGTCATTTGTGTGTAGTCTACTTTAGTGCACTACTGTAGTGTGCAGGGCTGTCACACTTAGCCTATTACTTTTCCTGATGTTTTATGTTTTTGATGTGGTATCATTTCAGTATTGGTATCGAAATATTTAGGCAGGTATCAGTATCGAAGTCATAATTTTGGTATTGTGACAACACTAGAGTGTGATACTCAAGCCCAGTTTCATGGGGTTCATGGGGACGTTGTGTTGAATGCTGAGCTGAAATCAACAAACAACATTCTGATGTAGGTGTATTTTCAACGTGTGTGAAGACTGAGTGGACAGCAGTGGAGATGGCATCCTCTGTGGATCTGTTGGTTCTGAATGCAAACTGGTGAGTGTCCAGGTTGCTGGGATATGGTATTTGATGTGCTGGAGAGCCAGTTTCTCAAAGCACTACATCAGACTTGCAGACTTTTTAGGTACAGGGACAGTGGTGGCTGTCTTGAAGCAGGTGGGAACACTCTCCTGTGACAGTGATATGTTAAAAATGTGAGTAGTGACATCGACTAGATGGTTGACACATGTTCTTAATACACGGCCAGGGATGTTATCAGGCCCAGCAGCTTTGCTCACATTCACTCTCAGCAGGGTTTTTCTCACATCCGCTGTGGATACTGACAGTGGCCGGTCATCTGGAGGCAGAGTAGACTTGACAGCTAACTCTTTGTTGAGGAGATCAAATCGAGCATAAAAGGTGTTTAGCTCATCTGGCAACGTGGCCTCACACATGATGGGGGCGCTCCTATTTTTGTAGCCTGTGATGTTCTGGATTGCCTGCCACATGTCTTTGGTGTTGTTGGTGTTGAGGTCTCTCTCCAGTCTCCTGATGTTTCTCCTTTGCCTCGTTGATGCCAGCTTTCAGTCTTGATCTAGGAGTTCTATGCTTCCTTGTCTCCTGGCCGAAAGGCAGGTTTTTTTGCTCTGGATAGGGCCCTCACTTCTCCATTCATCCAGGCTTTCTGGTTGGGCAATGATTGTATTGTCTGACATCATCAACACATTTGCTGATGTATGATGTCACTGATGATGTATATTCCTCAAGTTTGATGTGGTTCTCCTGGGTGGCGGGATCTCTGAACATGTGCCAGTCTGTGCACTTGAAACAGTCCTGCAGTGCTGCTGTAGCTTCATCTGTCCACACTTCCACTTTTTTCTGATGGTTTGACCCTTTTAATCAGCTGGGAGTAAGTAGGCAGGAGAAGCAGGGAAATATGGTCTGATTGGCCTAAAGGGGGACGGGGGAGGGCTTTGTTTGATTAAAATCACCAGCTACGATAGGTCAGGTGACTGCTGATGACCCCATACAGTTCCTGTAGTGCATTTTTTGAATTTGTGTTTGGGGGAATGTGAACAGCAACAACAAAAGCACTGGTGAATTCTCTGGGCAGGTAATATGGTTGGCATCTTAGCACTAAAAACTCGACATCTGGGAAACACTGTCCATCAGCTTTGACCACGTTTGAGCACCAAGCATCATTGATGTAAACACAGAGTCTGCCTCCCCTCGTCTTACTACGTTCTGTCTGCGTGGAACACGGTCCACCTGTCGAGTGCAATATCTTGATCCAGAATGTTGTGATGGAGCCAGGTCCCTGTAAAGATGTGGGCACTCTTCCACCTCTTCCCAGGGTGATCACATTTCTTGCGGTGGTGTTTGGTCCGGCTGGTCTGGCTGGGTGGTCAGAAGATGTTGTGGGCAGTGATTGGTCAGCTGGACTTCATCCAATCCCTGCGCTTCCTTTTCCGACGTTGATGAGTGTATTTCTGTCATAGGTAATACGTGCCAGTAATTAAAACAAAAATGTAGTGAAGTTTGAGGGAGCTACTGGCCGCTGCATCTGCGTGTGCCGTCACCATGGTAACATGTATGTACATGTTATTATGAAATGTTTGAATGAATGGATGAAATATAAAAATGTCAGTATCAAGAATTTATTGTTTTAAAGAACACACACACACACACACATATATATATATCTATATATATATATATATATATATATGTATGTATATATATGTATATATATACACACACACACACATATACATATATATATACATACATATATATATGTATATGTGTGTGTGTGTATATATATATATAAATGTATATATGTGTATATATATGTATATATGTGTGTATATATATGTATATATGTGTGTATATATATGTGTGTGTATATATATATGTGTGTATGTGTGTATATATATATATATATAAGTAACAAATACCAGGAAGAACAGTTCAGACAGTGAACATTATTTATCGCAGCAGATTACTGCCGCTTAATGTAACAACTTGTCACATGTCATGAAATGTAACACTGAATGGGTTGAAAAGCTAATTAAACCTGGTGGTGTAAATTGAATTATCGAATGATGTCATGACATCACATCTGTATATTGATCAGCAATTATAACCTCTTCGAGGTTTAGTGATTAGAGATTATCGTATTTTGACTGACATAGTAGTATAGTAGCAATGGGTGTGAAAGAGAAGTACCACCGTGTTGCTGCAGCCATAGAAAAGTATAAATGGCAGTTAAGTTACTTTAATCAGCCATTAATCAGCCATTTAATCAGTGTCTGGACAAGCTCAGACTATAGCATCATAGTCACTGAAAGGCCATGCGTTGTGTTCACTGCCACAGTAGAGAAATAAAAAGTCTGTTCATGCAACGTTACAACAGCGTCTAGTTAGTAGCTACAAGCCAGGCTGAAGTCAATTAAAATAAAACTAGAGGTCGCCTGACTACAGTTTGGAGCCGCGGATCTCGAAAGGTAACATATGCTATCCCGTTAATTATGGAGTCGGGCTTCGGCAGAGTAACAAACGTGTTGCGGAGCAACAGCGACTGTGTCTGTATTGATGAAGTGGATCAGATGATTGATTGCAGTTTTGTTCTCTTTTGTGATTTTATTTTCGCTGGTGGGTAACTTAACCAGCGGGGAGTGTTAGAATCCGAAGTGTTCAAAGACTTTTGACTTACATGAAGACGGCAGCTCCACCACCTTCTTCTCCGCCGTCTCCGCCATGCTGTGTGTGTTTACTTCTTGTTAATGAAACTAGTTGATTACTAAGCCTGTGAATATTGTCATTCATCCAGGTCATAGTTATCTCAAGGAAATTGAATCGAACGCAACTGGATTTTTGGTTTTGTCTGTGAAGACGTTTCACCTCTCATCCAAGAGGCTTCATCAGTTCGTGCTCGTTTGACCAGGCTAGACTGGTCCCCAGTCTAGCCTGGTCTTCACAGACAAAACCAAAAATCCAGTTGCGTTCGATTCAATTTCCTTGAGATAGTTGATTACTGTTCTCATTGTGATCGGCGCCCTCTCTAGGAGACATGAAGTAGTAAGGTAGTGTCAACCGGCAAAATGTGGGGAAAATCTCAGTAAAAAACATCGATACTTGACGCAAGTGTATCGATTATGCATCACGTGAATAAAGGTGACGATATATCATTATATAGATTATTTGTCCCACCCATACAGTCTATACTATGTTCAGCTGATTTTCCAATAGTGCTAACCCTAGACCAACCTTCTGTTTCTATTTTGGAGTTTCAAGAATAGCTCTGCTAAAGCAACACGCCTGTTAATTCCAGCTTGTTAGAGGCATTATTGTGCTCTTGACACTGAAACCTGTTCCTATATAAATCTGCACAGATTTTGTTGCTAAGGTTCCAGTTTCTTTTACCAGCGAGTGGTGATTTCTTATATTCTTATTTAACTGTTGCTCAGAGGTATCTTTGTCTCTTTCTGCCCTTTCAATTGTTAGTCTGGTTGAACCATTGTACAACATTTTGTTCTCCATGTACAAAGGCTTCCGCTTTGTATAAGGGTGTCCTGATCAAGTTTTTTTGCCCCCGATTCCGATCCAAGTAATTTAATACTGAGTATCTGCCAATACCGAGTCCCTGCACAGCTCTGGCTCTGTAATCGGGAAACAAACAGAGTGACTCGGGTAGAGCCACCAACCCAGGTCGTCAAATACCGACGCTTTAGCAGCATTTCCACGAAACACTTTGGTATAATATGTCACAACTCCTGCTTGTACACAGGACAAACTAATGCTGTGTGTTACTCGCACAAGTTTGAAGGAGCACTGAAGAGAGGGGTGTATTTGTTTACCTGTTGAGTTCAAATATCAACAACCTTTCTCCAGAATCATAGACTACACCTTTAAAGTTATTAAAATCAATACATGTATATGTTTGACAATTGAATAGCTCTGCAATGCATTAAGAAAAAAATTGCCTGCATCCTAGCTGCTCCTTAATGTTTTTTTTATTTTTATTTTTTACAAAATAACATAATCTAAAATAACAAACCCTCTCTGTAATATTTTTGGCCTTGTCGCTGTAGCGAGGGAATTTCTCTCCTTGTGTCCTCCAGTGTTCGTTGCTTCAGTGCAGCCTTTGCCTGAGTTACCTGAATGAGCTCAATGAATCACAGAGCTCAGCAGAGTGGAGGAGAGACGGAGAGTTGACGATGGCTGCAGTTGTTGCATTGCTGTGCATGAAAGCTTTGCAAGTAAAAACACCTGTGTGACAGTTGACGTAAAACAAATGATCAGACCGGGCTCAATAAAGCCAATACCGATCAGTTAAAAAATGCCTTGATTGGCCCCGATACGGATCTTTGAGATCGGGCTGGGACATCCCTAGTTTTTTACAAAGCCTTCAACATCTATGTGTAAAGAGGACTTTCTACAACCTGAAAGCATGAAATCTGATAGCTTTACCCCTACAGTGAGGGGACCCGGTGGCTCTGTTATACTGTGGGGGGCATTTTGCTGGCATGGTTTGCAATGCCCCCATCTACAGGGCGGGAGGGGTCACTGAATGGTTTGATGAGTATGAAAATGATGTGAACAAAATGCTACGGCCTTCACAGTTATCAGATCTCAACCCAGCTGAACACAATAGAATTTTGGACCAATATGTAAGACAATGCATTCCATCACCATAACATCAAATAATATTCATTGATCAAAAATATAAACACTTTTTTTTTCGCTCCCATTTTTCATGAGTTGAAATAAAAAATCTGAGACTTTTTCTACGTACATAATAGACTTATTTCTCTCAGATTTTGTTCACAAATTTGTTTGTTTAAATCCGTGTTAGTGAGCACTTTTCCTTTGCCAAGATAATCCATCCACCTGACAGGTGTGGCATATCAGGATGCTGATTAAACAGTATGATTATTACACAGCAGTGCGTTGGACTGGTCACAATAAAAGGCCACTCTAAAATGTGCAGTTTTATTACACAGCACAATGCCAGAGATGACGCAAGTTTTGAGGGAGTGTGCAATTGGCATGCTGACTGCAGGAATGTCCACCAGAGCTGTTGGCTGTGAACTACCATAAGCCATCTCCAATGTCGTTTCCGAGAAGTTGGCAGTACATCCAACCGGCCTCACAACCACAGACCACGTGTGACCACACCAGCCCAGGACCCCCCACATCCTGCTTCTTCACCTACAAAATCGTCTGAGACCTGCCACCTGGACAGCTGATGCAACAGTTGGTTTGCACAGCCGAAGAATTTCTGCACAAGCTGTCAGAAACCATCTCAGGGAAGGTCATCCGCATGCTCGTCGTCCTCACCAGGGTCTTGACCTGACTGCAGTTCATCGTCATAACCCACTTGAGTGGACAAATGCTCACCTTCGATGGGGTCTGACACTTTGGAGAAGTGTTCTCTTCACGAATGAATCACGGTTTTCACTGTACCGGACAGATGGCAGACGTGTGGGCGAGTGGTTTGCTAATGCCAGTGTTGTGAACAGAGTGCCTCATGGTGGCGGTGGGGTTATGGTATGGGCAGACATAAGCTACCGACAATGAACGCAGTTGCATTTTATTGATGGCAATTTGAACGCACAGAGATACCGTGACGAGATCATTGTCGTGCCATTCATCTGCCACCATCACCTCATGTTGCAGCATGATAATGTACGGCCCCATGTTGCGAGGATCTGCACACAATTCCTGGAAGCTGAAAACATCCCAGTTCTTGCATGGCCTGCATACTCACCAGACATGTCACCCATTGAGCATGTTTGGGATGCTCTGGATTGGCGTGTATGACAGCGTGTTCCAATTCCTGCCAATATCCAGCAACTTCGCACTGCCATTGAAGAGGAGTGGGCCGACATTCCACAGGCCACAATCAACAGCCTGATCAACTCTATGCAAAGGAGATGTGTCGCACTGCATGAGGTAAATGGTGGTCACACCAGATACTGACATGCGGATCTGCTGCCCTAGTCATGTGAAATCCATAGTTCAGTGCCTAATAAATGTCTTTCTTCATGATAAAGGTGCACATTTTAGAGTGGCCTTTTATTGTGACCAGCACAAGGCACACCTGTGTAATAATCATACCGTTTAATCAGCATCCTGATATGCCACACGTGTCAGGCGGATGGATTATCTTGGCAAAGGAGAAGTGCTCACTAACACAGATTTCAACAAATTTGTAAACAAAATTTGAAAGAAATATATCTATTGTGTATGTAGAAAAAGTCTTAGATTTATTATTTCAACTCGTGAAAAATGGGAGCAAAAACAAAAGTGTTAGGTTTATACTTTTGATCAGTGTAATAATGTAAAGTTTTATCTTCAGATCTATTTAATGGTGTCTGTGACTGTCTCTGATGCTGAATGTCATTTTATTGCATTTGGCTTTGTTTTTCTTTCTATCTACTGTACTCAGGTCTCTTTTGCAAAAGAGATCTTGATCTCAACGAGATTACCTGATTAAAAAAAGGTTGTATATATAAATGAGGGAATGTCTTGTGGGGAAATAGTGTTCGTCCCTCCAATAGAGTTCCACAGACTTGGTAAGGAGCACTGAAGCTGTTCTGGAGGCTTTTTGTGGCCTGAATCCATACTCTTTACACTTCATGTAGGTTTTTCCTTTCATTTGTCACCCGTCTGTATATATATGTTTTTCCTTTTTGAATTTTAAATTGAGTTTGATCTCTCAGGTCATTCGAGCCCATCCTGCGACTGCTGCCCCAGAGCATCTCCCCTGTCAGTCAGCACTGGGCCACATGGGCTCTCTACAACCTGGTGTCAGTTTACCGTGAGTATCTGCTGCTCCGGAGGTTTTCAAACCAGACTCAACATTTAGTGTTAACATTGTCAGAGGTGCTCTGAACAGCCAGCACAAACACTGGTACTGGTAATGTGTTCCGCTTATATTGTACATGTTCCAGGTAATGGACCAGAATAATATAGTGGTACATATTCCTGTACTGAGTAAAGTGTAATTTCCATGATGTAATTTGGCATATTTATAATATTACCTCCTTTTCTGCTGTGTTCTAACATTACCTTTTCTCTTTCACTTGTAACCAGGCTGCTTTTTCTTTTATTCAAGTACATACACTGTCTTTCTTTACTGCTGATATGCCTTAATTTCGCTGTATACAGTAATACATAGGAATAATTCTCACAATCTTTCTCTTTCCATTCATTTTCTGTCTGCAGCAAGCAAGTATTGTCCCCTGCTAATAAAGGAAGGAGGAATAAGTCTCCTAGAGAAAGTTCTGGAACTGGAGAGCTCACAGCCAGAGACCAAGGACATGGCCAGGTAAGACTGACAGCTCTGTGTATAAACCCACGGCTCGACTCGCTTTTGGTACGAGGTACTTTTCTCGATTTCGTTTTCCACCGCAGATAGAACCCTCTCAATGTAGGTGGGATTCTCAGCTGATCATCACAGCGACGCCTCGTGAAATGAACTACTGCAACACAATACGAAGCAACAACGTAACATAACTTAACAAACATAAACAATAGCACATAGCACAACAATATCACTAACTAATGTGCTCTTGTGTTGGCTTATTAGATAGCTAGCTAGCTAGCTGGCTAGCTCATCAGGGCTCCATAAAGCAGTCGTCGTTGACATGTTGATTTTACACAAATTTAATACGATTCTAGTGATGAGAAGACTCTCTGACCAATCAGTGGTCTGCAGTGTTTTAACGTCACCTTTTAGTATCGGCTCAGCTCGCTTGGGACTATGGGCAGAAATGTGTGTCACTAGAAAACTGTTTATTGGAATTTAGTTCCAAACGAATAAATTCGATTTCAAATTAGGCTTTTCAGATACAGTTTTTCAATGCAGTTATTCAATTTAAACAATACAAATTAAAATTATGTGATTTAAATTCAGCTTGTTAAAGCAATTATTCAAGTTGAGCAATTCAAATTCAAAAAGAAATGATTCAGATTCAGTTTCTAGTGACACATATTTCTGCCTATATGGAACCTCGACCGATGATACGTACCAGGTACCAGGTATGATCCACAATGGAAAACCAAAAAAGAACGGTTCCGGTCAAGCCGAGCCGAGCCGTACTATTCAGTGGAAACGCGGCATAAACTGTGCTTGAAAGAACCCTCTTTAACCTTATCTGTATGTACTTTTCGTTCTCATTAGTACTCTCTGTAGCTTGTCAGAAGGTTCTGTTTGCCAAGATAAATTCTACAGCTGATGACTCAGTCACAGGCTGAGCAGCAGCGAGAGGAACTAGTTTTTCTGGTTTAAGTTTTTTTCTGTTGCACCTAGTAAAGATAATGTTTTGAAGTCTTTAGCCCAAATAATTTGTTGCCAACAGTCATCAGTCATTTACTGCAGTAATCTAGATACATAGAAACTCTTGTACTGTAATATTAGAGAGGGGATAATTACAGTGGGATCGCCATTCAGTCATGTTTTAAAAACACAGAGCAGGACACAAGCACAAGAGACAGACATGTTTTAACTCATTTTGGACCATGGCGAACACAGGCTGTGATATACTGGATAACATTTTGTCCAGTTCCTAAGGAGGATTACTTCTTCACTAAAATGCTGCAGACTGTTTATTGTTTACCTCAGTTTCAGGGCAGTGTCATCCCTCTGAATTTGATATTGGCACATGTCTTACCGCACATTGCTTCGGTAACCAGGAGGAGTTAGGAAACAGTTAGAAGTAGCACTAGCTACTGACACTGACATCTCCTCTTGATAACTTAACTGTCAGCACATATGTTGCCTTCTTAAATGAGCAGCAAGGTTTTTGCTGCCACCAGCAGATTTCATGAGGTTTTGAAGACTTCAAATGCAAAGTAAAGATATCAGGGAGCATTACACATAGAGGTCCTCACATTTCTTTCAGTGTGGGAATGTTGTGATAGCTTCAAGCAGGTATGTGACTGGAGAATGTTATGAGGTAGCAGAAGAGGGTGGGGTTTTCTGACACGTATAGCTTAATCTTTGCACCCCTACTTTTTTCCAGACATTGCAGCATGCTGCTCTGGTTAATTACTACAACATGAACTTGCAATGTGATTGATCAGTTAAGCACTTGCTGAGCTGAATCAGCCTGATACTGACATATCTCATATAGTTATCAATGTAGTTCCTAGATGACAGTTTATCTCCTCACTCCTTACATACATTGCCTCTGTTGTGTGATGTAGCGCCACCGCTTGTTCATAAAATGTAATAATTTCTCCTGACACCAGTAGTCCCAGTCTGGATTTTTGGTCCACATCATAGTTTAACTAACAGCTTTCACTCCAGCCAAAGCAAATTAAACCAGTTTGTTGACTGAATCAAGCAGGTTAGGTGTGAAAGCACCCTAAACAACATTTAGGCTGCTTTCCCCATGTGGATTGCGTCATTTGACAGTGAAATAATTGCAGTACAGGCATAGAATGTACTGTCTAAGAAGCTATTGGACAGTACCTAACCTTTAGCTAACTTGCAAAATATTTTCATTTTTCAGCAAAGTAATGGAGCAGTGTGAAAACTTCAAAGAAGACCCTATGGAAACAAATCATGGACAGGAGGTAAACTATGGACAAAGAGGTTGACACCACAGGAGCCACAATTCCCAGCTAACATCAAGCGAAACAACCTAAGGCCCCTCCTACTGTCATCACCACAAGGGTCAATTGTGTGCATTATTCTTATTCTTATCATTCATATTATTTTGTAGAGCAGAAATGTGTCTCTGACCCTTTTCATAGCAGTTTGGACAAAACCTTAATATATGACACATAGGACTTGTGGCGCGTGGTGTTTTTTGTTGTGAGGGTGCTTACTGTTGCTGCACATAAGCATCTCTTCTGTTGGGACAGGTTTGTGGGAGTGGGTGACTGTAATCTCTGTGTGTGTGTGTGTGTGTGTGTGTGTCAAAGATTTAACAACAGAACAAAACAGTTGGAGTGATGCTTGGTTTTCAGTGGAAGGAAACAAAAACCCTCCCAAGCTCACTAACTGTAACATTGAACAAAAGGCTAAAGGGTGTGTAGTGTCCTGCACTGCCATCAGAGGTCTCAGCTCTCACACTGCTCTCTCACAGTCACTCATGCTTGTGGAGGCCTCGGTTTGACACATGTACAGTGAAAATTAGCCATTATGTGTGTAGGCTGCAGAGAAGCATCACACTGATGTTGACGGAAGGGAAGTCTTCCCAGACCTTGTGGCACAATGATGGACTTCTTTGTTATATATGTAAATATCCTCTGTTTGGCTCATCCTTTTACTGTGTGTGCGTTTTATAATATAACTGTAAACACTCATGACTTTACTGTCTATTTAAATTTGTTTAGGTTTGACTGACAGATGGTCAGTGTTAAGAAACTATATACAGAATACCCAAAACTCTGTTCTTTAAAGGATCATTTAGAATTGATTAAATCTCGCTTCTGTTTTTAATTGTCTGGCATTTTAACCTGATTATGTTGATTCTGGAAGCAGTAGTGAGTTTCAACGATGAGCAAATACACTATATGGCCATAAGTGTGTGGACACTACAGAACCGTACACAAAGCCAGGTACATAATGGTTTTCTCAGTTTGGTGTGGAAGAACTTTACTGGTCTGCACAGACTCCTGACCTAAACCCCATCTAACACCTTTGGGATGAACTGGAACACCGACTGTGAGCCAGACCGGATCACCCAACATCAGTGTTGGACCTCACTAATGCTCTTGTGGCTGAATGGGAGCAAATCCCTGCAGCCAAGTTCAACACCTGGTAGAAATCCTGAAATCAGAAGAGTGGAGGTTGTTATGGTAGCTGTTTAGTACCCATGGTTTTGGAATGACCTGTTCAACTATCACGTGTAATGTTCAAAGAGTACTCCACAGATTTTATTTGCACTCCTATAACATTGTCAGACTCACGATGAACAGTAAAANAAAAAAAAGGATCAAAATCCATGCAGCAAAACCAGAGACATCGTCTTTTTTATTCCACTCATTCTTCTTTGTCAAACCTGGTGCCTAACTTTACCCACAATGTAACTCGGCCACCGACAGTTTGGTCTGAGATTCAGTTGTGTCATGCTAGTAGCGGCTAATGTAGCCTTGAGCCTCGAGACTTAAGCAGAGATGAGGAGCAGGCTGTAAGGTCTGGTAATCTCACTCCACACCCCCAGATTTTTTTCATTTTTAAACTTGTAGTCTTTGGTCCCAATCGTCACTGACTCAAGCAACATCACTTGAAGGCAGGCTTTCCCACTGTTGTCGTGACTACGTAGTTCAACAAATATGAATATTATGGACATGCAACACTTAAGGCAGCATCTGGAACCTTAAAGCTGTCTCCAGTTTTTTGCTCTCAAGCTCAACAGTGCTTCCAGTGAACAAGCATGATGCTAGATAATCAAAAAGACGAGGCTGAAGGAAACAATTATCCCTTAACAACACCCGATGGCCCATCGTTTTTACTGGTTGGTCAACACGCTGCTAAGTAACTGCTTCACTTAAATCAAACACTTTTAGTATGAGTAGTCCCACGATACTATAGTAACATTAATCAGCAGATGAAGCAATAACTGATAAATAAAATAGTGCATTGATATGTGTATGTTTAAAGTTGAAACTGGGATGATCTGTTCAGAAAGTAATATCTGGCTCTCAGAAATAAGATATCATGACCGCATAGAGGGACTGCTTCAGTGGTTTGACTGTGAATACAGTAGAATCAAGTTTGATCCTCGCCTGTGCTGAATGTTGAAGGTATAACAAGTAGGATTTTCCTAAAAAATGATGTATAGACTCATACCAAAATAATCCCTCTCAATCGTCACTTATGACCCACTAGAAGTGTGTGGCGGTGTCTGTATCTGCAGAGACCCTGCCCTCTGCCTGGATTTTCTTATTTCGCTGTGTTCGGGATGTTTTTGGGCATCAATCTTTGGGCAGTGGTGTGTAGCCTCCAGCCAGTAACAGCGCACAGGATGTGAGGGGCGGGACTCTATAAAGCGTAGTGACGAGTTGCCAGATCGTAAGCACGTGGGACCACCAGAAGCATGTGCGCTTTGAGTCAGGGAGGAGGGACCAACTTTGAATGTTGCGATTACAAACCGCAACCGACAAATCCTACTCATTATACCTTTAAGGTTCTACTCAAGCTATCACTGCTCTGACCTTCACTTTAAAAAACTTGTTTTGGCCTATTTTAACTGCGCCTTTTTCTTAACCCAAATCGAAGTCAGACTTAATTCACTCCATTTGCTGTTGTGACCTTAAAGGCGCCCTGTGGAGTTTTCTTGTAAACAAAGACATTTATGTTTACATTAGTGTGTATGCTTGAGGCCTAACAAACTGAATCCCTTACTTCATAAATATTTTTTTTCTTAATATATTTTGCAAAACGCAAATGTTTGCCAGCCTACAGTCTTCTTCTTCTTTGTGGGCACACTTATATTTCCTGCCACCAACTGTCATAAATGGAATAGTATACTGTAAAACTGTCAGCACAAATATAGCTCTGCCCACGTACTCTTGTATGTGGGTCCTTTTATGTGAGCTCAAGATACAAACAAACTAGGGACCGCTCATAAAAACATTGCTCCACAGCACTACTAGTGGTTAAAAGCTCCACAGGAGTACCTTTTAAGATGACCCTAACTAACTAGTTTCTTCCCTGGCATTTCTCACAGAAATCATTTACAGGAAGTGTTGAATTAGGACACTCTTCTGCAAACAGTATTGACAATAAATGCCCCACATGAGAAAGTGTACCCTTGGCTATGGAAGGCAGTGTTCAAATTAAATTCACAACTACAAAATGAAAATCTCAACAGTAGCTGTCTGAATGGGGAGCAATTGTTTTTAGCTTAAGAGTAGATTACCTGTCACATATTAATTTTCATACGAGCAAGGCATGGCAAATACACAGAATTTTACTGTGTTTAATACCTTGTTTTAATACTTTAATTATAAACTGTGCATTTTAGTTTGGTTCAGAAGTATGACAGACACATAATGTTTACTATTGTTTACAGTGACAGTGATTAGAGTTGCCTTCCTATCCTTAGCAGGAGTTGTGACATTCAGAGGACAGTTATGTACCCATTAGATTCACAGTAATATGAATCAAATAAGGCAGGTTTCTTATTTACGTCTCCTTGCCTTATGGTATTAGGGAGTGGAAAAATGATAGGGTTAAATTTTGATAGTTGTAATTTCATTTTTTCTGTGTTGGCTAGCAACTACCAATCATTTCCATTATTGATGAATATATTGATTAATCAAGTTTTTTGTTTAGTTCAACCAACAGCCCAGATCCCAAAGATATTCCATTTACTGTTTCTCTCCCGAAACAGAGAAAAGAAGCATTGATTAATTATCAAAATTGTTGCAGATTTAAATTTATGTTCTGTGTGTATGTCGACACTTTTTACAGTTTCATTTATGTACTCTGTTTGAATACTGTTTTTAGGTCAGTGCTACAGTGTGTTTCCACCTTTGTTTCGTTCTTGGAAAATGCAGTGCTGCCATTTTAATTTAGTTTCACTTATTTTTCACTAATAACTGAGCTGAATGGAGTTGAATGAGCAGTTTGAGCAGCGATTAAAGACTCACTTCGCCTGCAGTAGTGAACGCAGGTCTTATGCTACTAATCAGATGTGGATGATGGGTTGGAGCGTGAAGCTTTCATACACATACATTTAATTCATTGTACTCCTAAACCAGGGACTGCCAGTACCTTAAAATTCATGCATGTTAGGGAACATACATCACCAGTCATATATAACAGCATTCAAAAAGTTTTCTCCTCCAACTATAAAATGTGTTGCTTTAGATGGACCAGGTGTAGCTCGAGCTGGTTGCCAATATCAGCCACTGTACAGTGTGTCATTCAGAGTCTCTTACATAAATACAGTTAAGGATTATGTTCATGAGTGATGCTTAAGTGATGTTTTTAAGCTATTTTATATCAGTTGTGTTGGGTTTACCCACTGACTTGATTTCCTGGTTCTCATGTACAGTTTTTCTTTGTGTGATTTGCGGAAATCTGATTGGTACAGCTCTGTTTCTATCGCTGTTTTACAGTCATGGTGGTGTTCAAGTAGGTAGTGGTGTGAGATGAAAAGCTTTATTAGAGACTCACTTAATGTTTCTGTCTGGAAATCAAATGTGTGGATATGAAGAGGATTTCCCACACTTTCACATATGATCAAAGCAAACACTGTTTAATTAAACATCCTGGTAGAGGTGCGAACCTCTCTCAAGAGAAAGTACATGATCAGTTGAATTTTAATTCTCCATCACCTATTCTCGCTAATTTGAATTCATTGAATGTTTCAGTTTATGCTTTCCAGAAAGAAATAATGTCCAGAGCTGAAAAAACCTGTGGATGTCAATGACAGCAGGTAGCTACTGTTGGGGGTTGATTGTTATTTATAAAGGTGTATGTGCTGAAAATTAAAAAAAAACAAGAAGAAAAAAGTTAAAGTGAAATACTGCTTCGGGGAACTGCTGTGTCACAAACTGTTTCAAATTTTATCTACTAATTTCATAATGTTTGAGGTGTGTTGACACTCGGTTACTGATTTCTTTTGTAACTGCTGAAGTTTAATCCAAAATGGAGTGAAAGATATTTGATCCAAACATTATGGAATTCCAGTTTTTCCTGTTCTAAATAATACCCGGCCATTAGTGTAAAGATATAAATAAGCAATAAAGATGGAGTGGTAAAAAAAAAAATTGTTTTTTGTTTGTTTTTCTCTTTTCATAACAGGCTATTAAACTGTGATAAGTAATTGATAAACCAGTGGAACTCGAACTCTCCTTTATGATGAAAACACATCTCCAAGGGGTCATTTCCACTGGGGACAGGGCGGACATGTCACTCACACTTTTCCTAACTATGTTTGATCCTGACTATGTTTACATGCAATTCATGAGTGATTAAACTTGATAGAATTGTCTTCCCCTGGGTTTTAGCTATCAGGCTACACACAAGGTTCTCAAACTGTGGTATAAATCAAAAGCTTCTGCACTACAAACACTAGGACCAACATCTGTAGGCTGTTCCAGAGCGAGCGACACTCGTATGAGACCGCCTCTGCCCAAGACACAAGTAGCAAGTAGACTGCTGCAGTGTGAAGAAGCAAGAAGTCAACCAATGTCACCAGAAGAACGCCACAGACCAAACATGGCTACACTCTGCTGTACAGCTCCTCAATGCCGAGGAAGAATTAATTGTAAACTCATGGACAGACTTTATTGCCTTTAAAACTTAAAACGACCCCTGTAAAGAAAGAAGAAGTCAAGTATTTGAAACAACAAATGTATTCTAATAAAACGAAGGTTGAATATTCTGTAAATAATTTGATTCTGCTGGCAAAATATTATTTACTCATGTAGATTTTAAGTTCTCCTCCTGTAGCATTTAAAAACTAATTGCTGGCTTTTTCAAATCTTAAAGACACATTGATAAGAAAAATTCATTCATTACTTCTTAACCGAAGTTATTTGCTTTTATCTGTATTTGTGGCAGTCAGCTGTATGTAATGAACTACTGTCATGTTCTACAGATGCCTGCTTGAACTTTTGTATTCAAGTGAGAAAAAAACAAACAAAAAAACCCTTGAAATGAAAAGTAAATGAAATGCGCGCAGTGGGCGCCGAGTCTCAACAAGACTAGGTCGAAACCTAGTATATGGGACCGTGTACGGTCAGTGTGCTAAATTGTGGCAAAATTGTAATAGGCATAGTCAGTGGTCGTGTCTATAATGTGAATTCCTGGATATTAAATGTTCATGTGCAATTTTCTCTAGTGGTCCGGGTAATATTTGTTTGTTTGTTCGTATATTTTGTTTGAGATAGACAACATGGTCTGGTCAATGAATTCAGAAGTCTTTAGTCTTCAGATAGTAGTATCCAATACCGCTGTAAAAGCCCCCTGAGGACGTATTTGAGGACTGTACGCGCCTATTCATTTTGAAAGAGCAACGGCCAATGGGAAAATTCCAACACTTGACCGACCAATGGTGTAACTTCATTACTCACTCACTCAGTCAGGGACAGACATTCTCTCTCTTCCTGCTCCCCCACTTCACTCCTTATTCTTTTGAATTTCACGCTGTGTCCCTGATTAATCTGGTGAAGCTTAATATTGTTGTGCTTTACCGGCCACCCGGTGCTCTCTGGGAGTTCTTGGAGGAATTAGACATCTTCCAATCAAATATCCCTGAAGATGCCCCCCCACTTGTATGTATGTCTCAGCGACTTCAACATCCAGACAGAGAAGTTATCATCTGACTTACTAACTTTTCTATCGTCCTTGCCCCCC
>NTHP01000209.1:152493-165725 GCA_003416845.1 Oplegnathus fasciatus | reverse complement strand
AAAAAAAAAAAGCCCAGCAACAACTGCACTACTTCCAGAAGTTCAACTGGTTTGGTGTGTGTACTAAACTCATTAGGCTCTTCTACAGTCCCATGGTAGAGTCAGTAATCATCTTCTCTTGGGGCTTAAAGTGGGCCGGAACGATCCGGAACAGCGCTCCGGCACCTTCGATTAATAAGTAAGTAAATCAGATTGGTAGTTTCATACATAATAATGTCAAGCGAGTTCATTTTTCGTGTTCTGCAGCCTAGTGAAAAGGTTCTAAGATGTTACAACCGATACCCCCACCCAACGCAGATATAACACTGAGTGACGGCTGTTCTACAACCTAAGCTTTAGGTTATAGGACTGGTTTCCAAAATCTAAACGCAAGACCACCGAAGTCTGCTTAGGAAACCAAGTCACATTACCGCTGTACCACTTCTTTCGGACCTATATAGTTGACTATGTGCCAACGGCCAGATAACAACGGAACATCTGTGTGCAATAGGTGGTTGGAGTCTGGTGGTACTCCAGGAGGTCCTTAAAGGACCCACTGGAGGAGGTCCACTCTGAAGAACTGAGGACACTTGCCTGGTTTTCTACAGGGCAGCCTCAAGGCCCTAACCCTAACCTTCAATTTAGAGGTCAATTGAAAACCAACAATGTATCTTAAGCTCTCAACATCATACAACCTTTAAACCTAATGCAACAGTATCAGCAGAGCTTCAGACAACCAAACTGAACCTGTCCACCAAGTCAAAGCAAATTATACATCCATTATAACCTTAACAGTTCTTATCAACAAGAATAATTTCAAGGCCTAATTAGTATCTAATATGTCGGTCTATCTCAAGGAGCGATGTCTTCTTACCTTGAGGAGACTACAATAGGATGATCTCAGAGATGAGCAACACAGGAACTTTGGTTGGAAAGTACAGTCCAGTTTTATTTAAGTTTTATCAAAAAAGATTAAATGGTTACAGGCTTATAAAAAGAAGTGATACAAAAAACAAAATCAACAAAAATAGTAAAAATAACACAAAATGCAATAAATCAAATACCCAGAGGTCCTCAAAAGGCAAAAAAGGGGCCACGAGCCTTATCTTGCTCATCTTTTATAGCATTCCCTCCTGGGCCTCTTCCTTGTTGGCCCATAAAAGGTAAAAAAAAAACATCAGAACATCATCTAACTATTGGATAACATTTAGCATGCGTTACACATCCTAATTGTTTAACTTTAATTTAAGCAACCTTTACTTCGAAGTAAGGAAGTGTAACCACAATGGAACATTATAATGGCTATACTCGTGCCGCTCTTCGCTGCAGATGGGGGTTGTCTGCCAGGTGCAGAAACCACAGAGCCTAAACTTTGCAACCACAAGCTGCTTTGCATCCTTGCAAAGCGAAAGGTGTGAGGTCTGACCTCGTGCTACGGTTCAAGAGATGAAAGGTCTGTTATGGTTCATCTCGAGTGTCTAGCTGTCTATGACAGTTTAATTCAACTTATTTTAAACCGTTTCTGAGAAGTGTAGGGGGGGGATGGGTATGACTCGGGCATACTACAGGTGGATACCTTAACACTAGGTTTCCTTCTTTTTTTTAAAAACAACAAACAAAAATACATTGTTCTTTCCAGCTGCTGCCTTTGAGAGACTCACTCAACACATCAGAAAGTAATGTCACCCCACGGCCCGCCCCCCACAACGTTGTCATCCCTTCAGTGGGTTCATGCGTGCAGAAGTCAATAAACTTGCGGTCGCGGTACTCGCCAGCATCTAGCTAGCTACGGAACGGGAGCAAGTGTAAATGGAGTTTCTGTTTTCTGAAGTGGTCGGTAATTTCAAATGCAACGTTTCAAACAGAGCTCAAACATCAACAAACACACAGGCTGTTATGTGCAACTTGGCTATCTGTCTTGCAAGATACCGGTACGGTAAGTGACACTTCGGCTAGCTTAGCTAGAGAGACGTTAGGTCCCACTCAGAAGCAAAGTTATCATGGGGGTGAGGGGTACGAGTCTGTGGAGTATAAAGTGCCCTCAAATTGGGATGAGTATTTCCCAGTTAGAAAGTACATTATTAACGTTAATGTGTGATAACTTCACTGTGAAAGATGGAGAAAGATGTAAGAAAGAGAGGACAGAAGAGGAAGATGACAGATTATTTTCAAGGGTAAGGACTGCTCAGCAAATGACATTTGATAAACTGGAAGAAATTTAAAGCCTGTATAAGTAATGTCATTCACACATGATGTGTTGTTGAAGTTATCTGGTTAATTCATATTGTGAAATGTCTTTGACAATAAATTAAATGATAATCAGTTTTGTGTTATTCAAAGGCTGCGTGAGAATACTGGACAGTTTAAACAAGGGCAGGCTAAGGAACTGGGTAGTTTGCAGTATTGTAATGTTTACTGTAATGGACTAATTTGGGCTGGTGTAGGGCGGACTGTGGTATGCATGGTCACTGTTAGGTTAGGTCAAGGGTAGTAGTCATCAATTTGAATTTAAGTTGATGATGCTCTTTAGTATCACTTGCCAAATTCCACTTTTATACTGTGACTAGGGGTTGGAAAGCAGCCATGATAGTATGATGGCCTATGTAACATCTGCTAATATACTGTAGAATGCAGTTGGCTAAATCCAGAAAGAGCAGTAAACCTCAGAGCCACAGCAGCAGCACAGCCTAGAGCTACAGCAGCAGCACAACCCAGAGTAGCAGATTTCCTGAAATGAACAATATAATAACTCCACTACGGACACAACTACAAATCAACAAAGTCTCAGCACTGATAGTAATTTCTTTGGTTGGGCCTCCTTTGGACCAGTGGGATCCAGAAAAATATGTCAAGAAATGGGTGCTTAAAAGAAGGTCAGCTGATCACATAGTCTGTCTACAAAGAAAACAAGTCCACCCGAGCTCACAGTACAAATCAATTTGGGAGTTACTTTGAGGTGAGTCATTTTCCCCCGCTGCACCACTACACCAGATCTTAAGGTTCCCCCACCTGCCAAATGATAATCTGATTATCATCTCCACCACTGGCGGTGATGAAATGTCCCAGCAAGCACCGGGTAAATTCTTACAAAACAAAACATCGAAGGACAAAACTCTCAAATTTGGTTTTATAAATATTAGATCACTATGGTGATCAACATGGTTGAAACCGAATGTTTTCTTGCCATTAAATGAAGCCTCCCCACCTGACTGTACCTATTCTCATGCCGCTAGGGCCACTAAACAGGGTGGAGGTGTTGCCTTAATCTTTAAATCTGTTTTCAAATTTAATTCCAAACGGACAATAAATTTAGTTCATTTGAGGCTCTGATGTTAAAACCATCCCCATCAGCTACAAAGTGCTCGGTCCAGGGAAAAGGATTCTACCTTGTGGTACTCTATAGACCACCTGGCCCTTACTCCCAATTTTTAGAAGAATTTGGAGATTTTATCTCAGATCTTATTACTCACTCTGATAACATCTTAGTTATTGGTGATTTTGATATTCACCTAAATAAAGCCTACGACCCTCGAAGTAAAGCCTTTTTGGCACTTATTGATACTTTGGGTTTCACTCAGTTTGTACATGAACCTACTCATAGCAGTGGAAACACCCTGGACTTGTTTCTCTCCCACATGGCACGATAGCGTATTGAACTATAAGCGTGCTCTGTCTTCTGCAAAAACAGCTTATTTCTCTCGCTTAATCAGTAACAATAAACCCAATCGTAGATTTCTTTTTGACACTGTAGCTAAACTTACTCAAAAGTAGCCATCTGTCAGTTGCTCACCCTTTTTGGCTCATGACTTCTTAGATTTTTTCTGTAATAAAATAGATGAGATAAGACACAAAATTACTTCCTCTTCTCCAGCTACTGCTGCAGAGGTGGCTGTAAAATATTCATATGCTGAATCCCAGCTCGTCTCAGTTCTTACAAATTTTCAGCCTGTGTCTCTTGAGACATTGTCTAAACTGGTCTCAGCTTCAAAACCAACCACTTGTCTCCTTGACCCCCTACCAGCTAACCCTTTTAAGGATATCTGGCCATCTCTGGGACCTGAATATTGTTAATTTGTCACTCAGAACTGGCATTGTCCCAACTAGCTTTAAGCCTGCTGTGGTTAAACCGTAACTTAAGAAACCACACCTTGATCCAGGATCTTTGAATAATTATAGACCAGTCTCAAATATTCCATTCTTTTCAAAAGTATTAGACAGGGTTGTGTCTCAGCAACTTTCGGCCCACATAACTAACAGTAATCTTTTTTAACCTTTTCAAATCAGCTTTTAGGGCCTGTCATTCCACTTAAAATGCACTTACTAAAGTGGTAAATGACATTTTGCTTACCATTGATTCTAATTCCACCTCAGTGCTTTTACTGCTGGATCTCAGTGCGGCCTTTGATACTATTGATCAGGGCATACTCCTAGACTGTCTTGAAAACCAATTTGGCGTCTCTGGTCTGGCCCTTGCATGGTTAAAATCGTATCTATCCAAAAGAACACAGTGCGTTTCTTACAATAATATTATATCACTGTTTTCTGATGTGAAATATGGAGTACCTCAGGGCTCTGTTCTTGGCCCTTTGCTTTTCTCTTTATATATCTCACCTCTTGGCCATATTATATGCAGTTTTGGAATAAATTTCCACTGCTACGCTGATGATACTCAGCTGTATGTGCCTGTTAAGGCAGATGATGAAGCTCAAATTAGAAATCTAGAGTTTATGTTTATGTTGTTTATCCGCTGTGAAATCCTGGATGTCACGTAATTTCCTGCTCCTAAATTCTGATAAAAATGAGATGCTAGTTATTGGCCCTGCTCAACATAGACACCAGTTTGATCAAGTGACAGTAACTCTTGATAACTGTGATTTCCCAAAGTTTCTCTGTGTTGCATTTTATCTTTTGATCAGCATATTAAAGAAATCACCAAGATCGCCTTTTTCCACTTGCGCAACATCGCTAAAATTAGATCCTTTCTGTCCATGGCTGATGCATGATCCTAATTCATACCTTTGTTTCATCCAGATTGGAGTACTGTAACGTTTTGCTATCTGGTCTGCTGCGCACGAGCACTAAAAGTCTTCAATTGGTTCAGAATGCTGTAGCTAGAATCTTAACTAAAACTAGAAAATTTGACCACATTACACCAGTCTTTCCTTCATTGGCTCCCTGTCCATGTCAGATCAGACTTTAAGGTGCTTCTGGTGACTTATAAAATTCTCATTAAACCTTATGTCCTGTCCTGTGCTCTCTGCTCTCAGAATACTGGGCTCCTGTGTGTCCCCAGAGTTAAAAATAAGTCAGGTGGTGGCAGGGCCTTTTCCTATCGGGCCCCTCATCTCTGGAATAATCTTCCTGCTGATATCAGACAGTCTGACTCTGTTGAGGCCTTTAAATCTAAGCTGAAAACTCATCTTTTCGCCTTAACTTTCAATTAGCATTTATCGTTTGATACCTCAGGCCTCGTACCTGTTCCTACTTTCCTTTCAGCGGGTCGGTCTCAGTCTCAATGCATCCATTGAGACTGAGACCCCACCCCCTCTCCCTCTCTCTCCCTAGCCCTCTCCTCCTCCTCCTCCTCTCTCTCACTCAGGCTTCTCTGTGTTGGACCAGAGGCCGTCCTGGGACCTCTCTCTCTCCAGGCTGTCGGAGCCTCATCCAGACATGGATCTCCTCTCTCCTTCTCTCCCCAGTTTGCATGTTATCATGTCTCTATCTGTGTGAATGCTGTGCTTGCCTCTTATGTGTTTGTGTGGCCTGCCCTCTTCCAGGTCTCCATGGTGGAAAGGAGGTCGTGTGGATCAGGTCCTACCTATCCAGGCAACCCTTGAAGTTGCTTGATGTCCTCCTGGATCCATCCTCTTCACATTTGTTTTACAATCTACATTTCTGTCATAAAATTGTAACACTGTCATATTATTATTGATTTTTTCTGAACACTTGACATCTATTGCATGTCTGTCCGTCCTGGGAGAGGGATCCCTCCTCTGTTGCTCTTCCTGATGGTTTCTTCCATTTTTTTCCTCTGTTAAAGGTTTTTTGGGGGGATTTTTTCTGATCCGAATCAAGGGTCTAAAGACAGCGAGTGTCGTGTGCTGTACAGATTGTAAAGCCCCTTGAGGCAAATTGTGATTTGTGATACTGGGCTATATAAATAAACATTAACTTGACTTGACTTCCATGCTCGAATGTTTCAGTTTCAAATATGTATAATCCAACTTAAATAAATGTCAATTATTTCACATACATACTACTATTAATCTACAACTGTTGCATTTGAAATGTTTCCCTCCAGTTCACCCAAATTACAAAAAAACCCTGCAGATATGGATGTGTTATGTATTACTGAATCAACTATATTTTCTCACTTTCCTCTAGTGGTATCTAACCATGCAGATACCAGTAGTTGGATTTTATTTGTTCAGGTTTAAAGATCATCACCCCAATATAGTGGAGGTGGATGGATTCAATAAACTCAATGTACTCAACATCCTACTCTGGATAATCCACAGAGCTGTGAACTGAACAGTTTTCATTAGGACTAATTCGTACAATCCCTATGAAAACGGTGTTGACATTGTATTCTGTATATGTACATGTGATGTGTAGCCAGAGGCCATCGTGGAGGTACAGTACATGCTGCAGGGAGTCAGAGGGAGTCGTGACTTGCAGCCCTGTGCTGTGGTCTCTTTAAACACAGGGCGGAGAGCAGATTTCCGATCGTCCATGAAGCGGATTAGAGCTTCAGTCCTGCGTCTGCTGCTACATCTTCTCAGTTGATCCGGAGGATTCCCTCTGCTGGGAAACAAACAAGCCCAGCCTGTATGCTCAGCTCAGCACGGCACCATGGATTTTAACGTAAAAAAACTGGCTTCTGATGCAGGGGTCTTCTTCACCCGGGCAGTGCAGGTAAGCCGCAAACCATTTGCTGCACACCCCTGCAGCAGACCGAGCAGCCTCCAGTAATATGTGGATTGATTTACCGTCACACTATAACTGCGTCCTGCATGGATGAAAAATAGCTGTGGGCCATTGTGCTGAATTTATGCAACTCTCACAAAGCAGATTATGGTGTTTTAAGTTACAATTATAAAGATGAAATCAGGTAGCCTATATTTTGTTGTGTACTTTGATGTACGCGGCCAGCACGGTAAGCCGATAAAGGTTTGTCAAGCCTCGATCCATTATTGATGGCTGTGATCGAGTGTATCACCCATATGACACCAGCAGACTCGGAAGGGGTAGCGGGCTCTTTATTGTATAATATAGGCCTATCTTATATTATTCATGCCTACCTGCCCCAATAGCTGCCAATTCTACGTTTTGGATAAAATTTGACACCAAACCCCCTTCAAAAAAACTGGCAATTTAATGATTCATTTTGTATTATAAACTGTGCATGTCTAGTAGAACCAGACCCACTTCCACTCACGAATCAGAAGCGTTCAGTAAGAAATTCGGCATCCACGTAATGCATTAAAAAGCACTTATTTGAATTAATTTACGAAATTAATTACATAAAATGTCCCCTTTAATTAAGTTATCTTGGTGGGCCATTTGTATGCCGAATTAATCCAAACTTCCTATCGATAAGTAAACGCTTTTATGTCATGTTGTATCATTAATGTACTTCTGCTGATTATCAAGAAAGTTTTGAAGTAGAAGATTTTACAAGGGAATTCTAACAAGGGCTATGTGACACATTCCATACGCTGACTCTATTAATGCTTTGACAGCTCGGTCAGATCTGAAACAAGAACTTTATAGGTATGAAATAAAATCATGACAGGAATGCACTTTTTGCAAGAGGGGTGTTTTTAATCAGGAAAATGTTTGCACTCAAATTAAAGGGTGCTGGGCCAAAAACCTCACACAGCAGGAAAGATGGTGCTGTTGTTGTTTTATTGGTATGTGATGCATAAACATTTTAATTGTTAATTTGAATCCAGTGCAACCATTAGACACATTGAGTTTCAGCACTATGACCACAAGACATACCCCAGCGTTCACTTACAAGTGTGTTAGCTACTGTAGCTTCATTTCTGACAACATTCTGCAGTGTTTGATTGAATGGATACAGGAATGCAACAGGTTCAGATTGCTCTCCTGGAAGCATGGTGGGAAACACAGGAAACCACTGACTGCAGAGGAAGTAGGCGAGACATATCGAGGGACAAAAAACAACATGTAATTGCTCTGCACAGAATAACTCCTGGAATGCACTCACATACTGTAAGCGACTATACCATTTTATATTTGTCCATACAACTGTAGAATGACCCAAAGTAGGATAAACCTGGTAAGGTGTTCCAGGGGTAAAATAGAGCTGTGGGACCCTATTGACCCCTCCCACTGTCTTTGCATTTTTTATATATCCTGGGCCTTTAAAGAGCAACTTGACAGCAGCTGAAAATCTTGTTTTTGCTGACCTCCAGTGGTTCAATTTCTCACCTTGCTGCAGTGATGTAGAAGTGTACTCTGGGCTTTGTCAGTACACCATTACATCACTGTGGGGTGTAGTCAGAAGCGTGCTCTGTTGCACCTGTAACTTGCAACTACACCTATCAGTGATGCTGTGTGTAGATTTTGGCAAGACAAGACCTCTCTACAATGCAGGATGTGTGGATATTATGCTTTAGTGGTGCATATTTCCAAACAAATTTATGATCACCCACTTAAATCAAATTAAGTACTTTTGATGGGTCAGATGAATTTGAACATACCATAAAGTATTTAAAGATTTATCACATTGTCGGACAGTCAGGCTGCTTTGAAGGTAGGGAGACACCATATTTTTAAGGTTTCAGTTGTATACTGTGCTGTGCACTGTACCTGGATTATTCTCACAATGACAGAAAAGACAAGCGTGTAATCTATTTATACACATATATATTATGTTAGTGTTATATCAATATGAACATGATATATACCGTATATTATGTTCATGTTGATGTAACTTTTGATAATACTCAGTCAGTGAATTTCTACAAAATGCTAGCGTCCCATGGGCCGGACAGAACATGGTAAAAGGTTAATCAATTTCCCACAAACTAATCCCACAGTGAACCTGGGCCCTTTGGAGTCCTTGAGGGATTGACTCGATGGCCTCTGGATTGACTATGTCTGCCTCCTGTAGTCCTTCCTTTTTCAAAGAACTGAGAAGATGTGACATGTCATTTGATCTCATCCACAAAGCTGTTGTAAGTCAGGGCTTTTTCCTGCTGTTGATGGTGAATTCGTCAGTCATCTGTGTGTCTTTAACATCCAGCTGGCTGCTGCCTTCTGTCACTTCTTACTTCTTTCAAGAAGAAGTCAGACAGCCCTGCCTGATAACACAGATGTTTTTTCTCTTGGTTTATAAAACGCAAAGTCTGCTGCAGAAGTGGGCATTTTCATAATTTATTGCTCAGTTCATATTTGGACATTGCAGTTGGTGAGAATAAATAGTTATTATTTTTAGTTATTTCAGTAAAATGATGCTTTGGTAAATTGCTACTAGCATACAATGAAATCTTTTTTAATGTGATTTGCATAAATACGCATGGTGCATTACCTTTCCCTGTCACGTAGATGTTAGATATTAAATGGGCTGTGGTTATTGGTATGTTTTTGGACTTTCAATGAACATTTGGAAGAAGAGCTGTTTTTTTGGCTTTTTTGGGGGGCACAATATCCAGTCAGTTCTCTTACACAGCCCCAGACCATCTGCCCATCTTAATGCCCCCATCTCCTGTCCCACCACTCCCACACAAGGAAATAATATTAATAAACATAACATAAATACATATGTATCTTTACAACATCTACATGTATGTACCAACACACAAACCTATCTAATTGCATACACAGACATGCAAGTACAAATGCACCAACTCAACATGCACATACTAGATTCATACATTCACAGTGCCTTTCGAAATACAACCAAAAATAAACCCTTTGCATGCACGCATATGCATGCATTCATACTTCTATTCAACTAAATTTCAGAGGCAAATATTGTACTTTTTACTCCTCTACATTTATTTGATACCTTTACTTACTCCTTACTTTGCAGATCCAGATTAATAATGCAAAACATAGACAAACATCGACAAGTAAATTATGATGTACTATTATAGATTAAGAGAAAACTTTATTCATCCCTGGGGGACAAATTCACAGGCTACCCAGCAGATAAAGTAGATGAAATTAGCTCCATCTTTACTAGTTGCAGTATTAAAGTGAACACATTAATGCATCAATAATTATCATCCAATAATATAATATACATTATTCTGAAATGGGCCTTTCTACATAATGCGTACTTTTACTTTTGGTACTTTAAAGATATAATCTTGAAGATTTTCATTTAAATAAACATCTGTTAAGTCACTACCTATCGCCGAATCATGCAACACAATGGTGTTTGAGCCTATGGCCCACTGATGAAAGCCTGCAGCATTTGCAGTATTATGACCCGGGTGTCGGGAGCGACTTTTCCGGAAAAATCATAGCAGCGCAGTTAGGCTTTTAACAAGACTTTTAACGCTACAGACTTGCTTTTCAACTCACCTGTGTTTGACGTGCCGTACTGTTTTTTCCAGTCTCTGCTAGTGTTCTGAGTAAACGGTTACTGTGGCCGAACAAACAAAGAAAAATTCGACGACTGCAGATGATGAAACTGAAACTGAAACTGAAGTGAGGTCCAAAAACACACCTGCAATTACCAGTTATTGCTATAGGTGCTGTGAAAGACAACGAAATGAAAATCTTCGAGATTACAACTTTAAGTATATTTTGATCGCTAATACTTTTATACTTTTTTAACTGGTTATGAAACATTTCTATATAGTTATTCTTAATTCCTGCCATTGAGTCCGATTCCCTGTGAAATCAGATGAAATGATTTATGGCACACAGACTGGAAGAGCCTGTGTTATATTGTACGTTAGCCAGTTAAGAAGATATTTATATTATAGATTTATATATAGATTTATAGAGATTTTTCTTTTGAGAGTTTTATTTTTGACGTTATATTTTGTGGTTATGGTAAAAAAAAGAGAAAAAGAAAAGGGACAGTGATAGAGCACGGGCGAATAAATCTTGGTTGTCATTCAACAGATGGAGAGAATTGTGGGATTTGAAAGGATTCAAAACTGATCCTGAATTGGCCCTCTTCCTCCTCGACAGATATGTAATCTGTCTGTTTTATTTATGAAACACATTGCGAGACGTGGTTTACAGTCAATGGAGGTTTAACATTAGGTCATGGTGGACATTACTGTAAGACAACTGGCTTATGATGTAACATTTTATGTTGGCCTTGCTACCAAGCTATATCTTGCTGTTGGCATATTATTATGAAGACAGCGTTTCCCATACATCGGCTCTACTTGGGCGTCCCGGCACAGTGGGCTGGTGGCCAGCGGCAGTGCTGGGTCTCATCTGTGTAACAGCAGCAACAGAAAGTTTGCTGATCCGGTGGGGAGTCGGGGCAGTCCGGAATCAGACCCCTGGTGCTGGGGTTTGCACTGGCTGAATTCGAGGTGCTACAGCCGCTAACTGAAGGTCCGTCTCTGGAGCTGCCCGGCAAAGTAGTCTCCTAGCAGCAGGGAGTGAGGCAGAGGGAACATGTAACCTAACGTTAGGTGTATGAACGATACTAAAACAAAGTTTACTTTGTTTCACCATCGTCATATTACAGTTATTAATCTTACATAGCCACAAATAGACACACCTCATCGCTATGCATCCTGCAAACAGCTGTTTAAAAAAGAAAAATAGTATCAAAAATAAGTTGCGTCTTTCTTTCACTCGCTTCCAAAACAAATGCACATGCTAGCCAGATCAAGATCTTTACAACATGAGGCGGTGGTGAAACACTACTGCTTTTGTCCACAGGGGCTGTCAAAATCAACACAAAATGAAAGTTCCATGTACTTGCTTTAAATAAAAATTTGAATGCAGGACTTTTACTTGTAACAGAGTATTTTTACACTGTGCTTTTACTTAAGTACAAGATCTGACTTCTTCTTCCACCTCTGCTAATAAGTCACAAGAAAGTGTAAAAAAAAGGTCTACAGAAATGCCAAAAATGTGTTTGAGGTTATTTAGAGATAGAGACAACATTACACGGATAAGTTTGTTTCTCTGCTAAATGTACTGCTCAGTACATATGTTGGTGACACTTCTTTAACAAGGCTAAGAGTCTACAGCCATGCTAGCAGCTCTGTGAGGCTGTATTTTGGCACATTGGTCCATTGAGCTAAATGCTAATGTCATCAAGCTACCATGCTCACAATGACCATGCTAACATGTTGATGTAAAGCAAGTGTTTACCTTGTTCACCATCTTAGTTTATTGTGTTAGAATGCTAACATTTGTTGTATGGCATTAAACACAGTTGAGGCTGGCTGGTATGCCAGTAGTTTTGCAGGCATATACGGAAGCATGAGAAAAAAGTGAGAAAAAAAATGTGTTTCTTGTTGTAATACTAATTTCGGCCACAAGATGCTGAAATTTGTTTGTTTTTTCCGTCTGTGAAACCTCTGAGAGGCAGGTGGGGAAAAAAAACTTTTTTTTAAGGCTCATTTTTCAAAGTGTTTGTTGTTATAATCCTAATTTCAGCCACAAGAGGCTGAAGTTCACCACTACCCCAAAACATTTTTTTTCTCACTTGCCTCTCAGGACTTCCGTGGGTATAAGTATTGGACAAATTTAAAGTTTATTCTGATGATGGTGCTATAGGAAACGTGAAGGGATCACCAGAGTTATTACCGTTAATCCGGAGAGCAACATGAATGTCTGTGATATACAGTATACGTATATTTATTCTGTATATACAGAATAAATATACGTATACTGTATATCACAGACATTCATGTTGCTCTCCGGATTAACGGTAATAACTCTGGTGATCCCTTCACGTTTCCTATAGCACCATCATCAGAATAAACTTTAAATTTGTCCAATACTTATACCCACGGAAGTCCTGAGAGGCAAGTGAGAAAAAAAATGTTTTGGGGTAGTGGTGAACTTCAGCCTCTTGTGGCTGAAATTAGGATTATAACAACAAACACTTTGAAAAATGAGCCTTAAAAAAAAGTTTTTTTTCCCCACCTGCCTCTCAGAGGTTTCACAGACGGAAAAAACAAACAAATTTCAGCATCTTGTGGCCGAAATTAGTATTACAACAAGAAACACATTTTTTTTCTCACTTTTTTCTCATGCTTCCGTATATGCCTGCAAAACTACTGGCATACCAG
>NTHP01000209.1:94487-131471 GCA_003416845.1 Oplegnathus fasciatus | reverse complement strand
ATGACTGACTGGTAACGGCGCCAAATGAATAATATGTTATTTTAAAACGTTTAGCTTCATCAGCCTCAAGACTTCAACCTCTTCTCTCTCAGCTTTTGTCCATCTTGCTCCACTCTTTATCCAAATAACACTTGAAAGAGGTGGGAAGGGGCGGGGCCCATGTAAAGTTAGACTGGACCGGAAGTGATTGACTGGGAGAGAGAGGCTGACAGACGTAATACCCACTGCGAGTGGGCCGGGAGTCCCGAGCCAGTCAGCCACACAGCACTTGGTTATTTTTATTCAAGAGGGGGACTGGGGGCATTTAAAAATATGTAGATTTTAAGAATATGTAGATTGTCAAGCGGCCCACCGGGAAAACTCCCGGTGCTCCCGATGTCCAGACTGACTATGCCTGATGACATAGAAGAGCGTAGGCCTATGTGCCGGGGCTGAGCCCCGGACAGCCCCGGCCCAATTTAACCCCTGGTTGTGCACATGACAATAAAATCTTGAAATCTTGAAAAAGCAATATCAATGCATCGCTATGATTTTATTTAAGTAAAATTTCCCCATGAGGGAGCATTCCATTCCAGATTAACTAAACTGTACTCGTCATATTGACATGGACCAATTATGCTGGCTCTGATCAATCCCTTTTGATGTTGTTATACTTGAAATTTGGGCTTGAATATTGTCGATTTCTATTAAGTTAAAAATAGGAGGGGAAACTTTATCTTGTAAGTCACATAACTGGAATTCAGGAAAGGGAATAAAAACTTGGATGGTCCCTTTGAAATATGATGGAGTTAAAATATTATGCCCCTTAAAATGGAAGGGTAACTTAAAAATGCACTAGAGATCAGGGGCCATATTCCCAAACATTCTGATAATACTCTCAAAGAGCTCCTAACTTAGCCTAAAAATTTGTAGCAAAGAGTCCGAGCTTAGAAGTGATTTAAGAAAATTCTCAGAGCAACTCTGAGCAAGGAAGGGACAGAAACCTTTACCTTAGTGAGGAGGTGTGGTTGACCCCATTGCTAGGTATGACGCATTCCTTTAAAAGGTGTGATTGGTTGATCAAAAAAAGAAATACAAATGCACTCTTGTGAGTGGGTAGTGAAATTTATAGTTGATAGTTGTTATATTTATTTGCTTACGTTTATTTACCATGCTGGTAATTTTAGTACTTAATCTATATAATATTAACTGGGGAAAATGGCCCAGCTATCATCAATTGTGTCTACCGTAATCTACCATAAACCAGCGAAAGTCAGAAAACCTAACTGGACAGAGGAACATTATTCGTTCAATTAGTTGACGAGCGTAAATTAATACAATTTTAAGAGGGAAATTCGTCCCCGGTGTTACAGTGCAAACCAAGAGGCAGGTGTGGGAGAATAACGCAGCAGATTAACGGCTCATTCCCTCTGGTTGTGCGCACCAGTGAGGAGTGCATAAAGCGGTGGGATGTGTTGCAGTCTAAAGCGAGAGGGGAGAGCACACAAACAGGATGGTTGCCAAATATCAAAACNGTTAGTCTCTAATGTGTTAATGCTCTAACTTGTCAATAATCAATAACCATTCATGCATATGAATGCATGAGTTCAACATTTCTAAAGTTTGCTGCAGCACGTCAACTTTTTTTTTAATGTCCCGGCCCCTCCAGGCTGTGATTGGTTGGTTCATGAAGTGACATTGACGAGCGACTTTATGAAAAATTGAACATGTTTCAGTAAAACACCTGATAGAGCTCAACAGACAGCTAGACAAACCCAAACCTGCTGATCTTCTCCCTGTTGTCTTTTGTCAGACTGCTTCAGCTGCTAAACCTTGACTGGTACAGTTGAACTGGTATCACTGGGCTCATTGGGCTGCTCTCTCTGCTCCCAGTGCCTTCAGGCTCACAAGGCTGAGATGACTGACTGATGATGACTGAGCCAAATGAATAATATGTTATTTTAAAACATTTGGCTTCATCAGCCTCAATGCTTCAACCTCTTCTCTCTCAGCTTTTGTCCATCTTGCTCCACTCTTTATCCAAATGACACTTAAAAGAGGTGGGAAGATAAAGTTAGACTGGACTGGACTGAAAGTGATTGACTGGGAGAGAGAGGCTGACAGATGTAATACGCCAACTCTCCCGGGCCAGTCAGCCACACAACACTTGGTTATTTTTATTCAAGAGGGGGACTGGGGTTATTTAAAATATGTAGATTTTGCATTACATCGGCCCCAATTGTCAAGCGGCCCACCGGGAAAACTCCCAGTGCTCCCGATGTCCGGACCGACTATGCCTGATGACATAGAAGAGCTTAGGCCTATGTACTGGGGCTGAGCCCCAGACAGCCCTGGCCCAATTTAACCCCTGTCCAACACTGAATGTCTTCTGTGATTATTTATCCCATGATGCCTTGGGTTGACCTGTCGACCAATCAGAGGCTGTGTTCCTGACTTGCCGACCAATCAGAGACAGTTTCTGACTGGGGTTACATGGTTCTAAACAGGCTACCTAAGGGCTATAGGTAGCCTATTTGGGACAATGTAACTCCTAATCAGATGGGCTGTTCCAACATCAAGTGGGCCGCGGCCGGCAAGTCAAATTTCTTTTCCCCCACAATTTTTCTTTGTGGGCTGTCACGCTGCCTTCAAGCCACCACCAGTAGAAGTTCATTCCGTGCACCCGCCTTAACGTTGCCACCGGTATCTTGTCTGCAGTCCCAGTCAATCCCATTCAAAACTCCACACGGTATGGTGCCAATGGAAGGGTAGACTGCTCCTTCTCCTTCTCCTGATAATCCTTAAATTGGCACTGTTCACCCGTAATACTAGCGGTAGCTTTAGAGGGCAGGGCCTGTACTCATAGTGTACGTAGCTACGTAACTAACGTTCCCACCTATTCATTTTGAAAGAGCAATGGCCAATGAAGAAACTCACTCTGTTGACCAATCGTATAACTTCATCAATCAGTCACTCACTCACTCACTCACTCACTCACTCACTCAGTGACAGACTTTTGGGTTTGTAGGGCTGTCCCTCTGTGGTCAAGCCTAAAATGGGGAAAAACATTAGTTTAAACTTTTTTATTGACTGATGGTTTTTATTATGCCTGATTTTCTTCCTGCCTCCATGAAGTAGATATGCAATGCCCAGTGGGAAGAAGGAAATAGAGCGTAGGCAATTTTGCATGTTAGCATGCTGACATTAGCATGTGGCTCAAAGCACAGCTTAAGTACAGCCTCACAGAGCTGTTATGATGGCTGTAGTCTTGTGAGTCTCGTCACATACTTGATGTGTTCTTTCCAACTCAAGTTTTCATCAACGATGATTCAAAGAACATATAATCATATTTGTTTTAAAAGAGGAGAGAAGATACCAAATTTTCCACATATGAAAAAACAATATACAATAAAATAACAATAAAGCAAGAAGAATGCAAAAAATCACCAAATACATAAGATGCATCATAATACAAAGACAGCAATTCAAGTGTGAGCAAATATAAATCTACCATCTGTTTTCACTTGACCAGGAGGAAGCTGTTCTGACAGCAGGACCACGGCCAAATCAGGACACAAAATCTTTCAAGTTTCTTTCAGTCATTTGACATGGAACATCTGTGCCAAACCATTACTACACATGCCTGGATGTGATCACTGTGTCATCTTTCCGCAGGATAACCGTTACAGCCTCTAATAAACAAGCTGGAAATCCACTTCTACAACTCATATCCTTGATTTGTCTTCCAATCTTCATGCAGATGTGCTAATGCTGTCAGCGCCCCCCACCCCTCTGCTGCTGTCTGCCCTAACCCTGTCTCCTCTGCTTTCCTGTCTGGACCGTCATCTCCCGGGGCTACTGTCTCCTCCTCATCCAGCCAAAGGCCCAGCACGTTGGCTATGGGGCAGACACAGCTCCCTGTCACAGGCACCAGAAAGGCCAAGGTCCTGTATGACTACGAAGCCCACGATGCCAGCGAGCTTTCCCTCTTGGCTGATGAGGTACAGCAGGGTATTCTGAGTCACCCCACATACTAACATCTCCATTACACTAGGAACAATGTCTGACCTTCTGCACATAAACAGGAGGCAGTTAGAAGACTATTAGCTGTGTGACTGGTACATGTAGTATGTTGGATATTAAAAGTATATATGCTTTGAACATTTCTGCTTCTCATTGCCATTGACTTTCATTTTCATGTGGATATAATCAACCCATCCATCCACATGTTATCCATCCAAAATACTCACATGCCCATTTGTACGTTGAAGGAATTATTGGTAGCTGTAATTATTCCTCCTGTCCATTCCATTCCTGGAGTGATCTCTTCCTAGAACTTCAATATCAGAGATGGGAGACAAAATCCACAGTCCTTATTCTGAGTAAAAATACATTTTAATGTAGAATGATTGTGACAGCTACATGTCACAATTATTCACTGCGATTAACTTTTTCATAGTAGCATCCTCCCAAATTCAGCACACGCTATAAGAAGGCCACAAGAATGCTCTGGATTAGGTCATGGGAAGATAATGCGGTTAAATATTGAGAGTGTTAACACATCATGTTACCGTTGACGGTTAATCAGCATTTTCAGTTTCATTCCATATTTTCAAGTTTTCCATTCACTTTTTTCACAGATAATTTCCTTAATGGCATGGCATAATATATACACTCAGATGCCAGTTTATTAAGTACACCTAGCTTTTTATATATATATATCTATATATATATATATATATATATATATATATATATAGATATATATATATACACACTGATCAGCCACAACACTAAGTACACCTGTACAATCTAATGTGATCCAATACAACAGCTCTGCCATGAATTCTACTTTTATGAAGCTTACAATTTTTCAGTTTTGAAAAATTATAAGCTTCGTAATCGAGCTAGTGTTGCACACTGTTAGAGCTGTAGCGGAGCTGAAGAAAGGAAAGGCACTCAGGAGTGCGCAAAACCGTCCCAAGTCAACAGAGAAAGTCGAGGAAGGTCTCATTTTTTAAGTTTTGTTACAATATGTTCACATATTGGCAACAAAAAACGATTTAAAAACGCTTAACACATGTAAATTGTCCCCTTTAAGTACCAGGCAAATAATACAAGAGGTAGAGCGGGGGGAAGTTGCATGGTTGGCAGTAAATAGAAGGACAATAACAGAAGGTAATGACAATGAAGTGTTTGAGGAAAAGTTGTATAATTGTCAGCTTGGGGAATGCTTTTGTCAGTCTGCTAGCCATGCTACCTCCTGGAGTTTATGCTTGTGTCTTGTCTGCTTTTTGACCTGATCTGACCACACCTTTAGAAATGACTGTACCAACACTAATCAGAGGAAGTGGAGGCAGATAAGGAAGGACACAAGAATGAGGTAGACCATACTATGAGATCAGGAAAATTCCAAAACACACACTGGGATTAAGAGTCTTGGGGCTGAAGAGTGGAAGAACGGAGATGATGCAAATGTCACCACGTGATGTGCAATGTATTGCTTTCCTGTTTCCCTTTCATTTAGAAACAACCTTGCATATTGTTTTTTTTTCTTTTTAAATAGCTTCATTTTGATAAAAAATTTCTTGCCAAATTTGTCTTAAAATGTCCTCCTTTGCTGTTTTGTTTCTCCAGCTCATTACTGTATACACCGTACCAGGAATGGACCCTGATTGGTTGATTGGAGAACGGGGGAACGAAAAGGGCAAAGTCCCTGTCACCTACCTTGAACTGCTAAGCTAATGGACCAAACAACCGGACACACACACACGCACGTCAAAAACTTCTATCTACTGTCACATGTGTGCATTTAGTACACTTAGTGTATTTTGATCCGTGGCTATCCTTAACACTTATGCAAACCTGTTTGGAAAGTTTCTATCAATACAGATGACTAATTGGAGGAAATTGCAGCAAACACACTAACTTTGTGAGCAATATTTTCGTTTGATGTGGCCACATGGGTCATTACAGACTTCGTCTTATTCCAGTAATGTAGTAGTGATGTGTGATGAGGCCACAGTTAAAGCTACAGTCCCTCACTTTGTGCAGTTTGGGTGTTTTTGTGTGAACTGAAAGTCAGTTCTTGTCAATCTTCCATGTGTTTCAACCACAAAGCACTCAAGAGGCATTCAAAGACCAAGACCTTGTGTAATCCATTAAAGGATAATTCCGATGTATTACGACTTGCGTCTCATTTTTGCAGTTTGGACCATCGTTTGTATTGGATATGATAATGCTGTACTCACCAAAGTATCTGCTAAGAACTGGGAACACAGTGATGTGGCTGCAACAAAGTTCAATGGGGCAAGAAACATGAGCTGACAGACAAATAGACAGTTATAAACAGGCCAACAATTTAGCCAGATTATCTACACCACTTTCTAGAGAGTTGAAGTAAAACTGGGACTTCCGGCTTCTGCTTTACATTTAATAAATAGTAATAAATATAAATATTGGAACATAACCATACTCAGCAGTATATCGTGCAGTTCATTCAGTTTGTCTAGACAGGCCTTTTTAATGAAACAATGTAGAAATAATATATTCATAATTTTGGGTATCTGCCAATACCAAGTCTGATCCGCAATTTACCTAAATGTTGATTCAAATGTATCAGGCCCATTAAAAAATTGCTGTAGCCTAATAATATTTAAAGTTTATAAACTTAAATTATTGATGTGATTGATATAAGTTTAATTGGGGAATTCTGACTCCTGAAACTGATGTGAACAGCTAGAGAAAAGATGCACCACTCTGTTGGAGTTGTTGGAACTACTATTGTACAGTGGTGTTACAGAGCGGAGCTTTGATGAGTACAGACAGCACACACTTTAATACACAGCCAAGTTTAATTTTGGCCTGTCATAAAGTTACCTATGGAAATAACATTAATTAGCAACACCTGATCTGCTGCTGCTGCCATTGGTAATTTTAACGAGTGAAAGCAACAGTCAGTGCTGAATGTTTTGGACACTGCTCTTTGCTATGGCGTTGGAATTTAGCGAATCTGTCCATTTTGCCAACCTCAGTGTCAAAACGCAGTCACTCACCAGTGCACCCAAATTTTTTTTCACATTCACACACTCTTAATTTTCACTTGCATAGTGAAATGCACTGTAGAGCCTGACTGTGGTAAAGGACAGTGGGGCTGCAACACTAGCAGGCTGAGGTGGACAGCATAGTACAATAAAGACAGGATTGGATCTATTAAAATATGCTTGGATTGGCCCCGATACTGAGCCTTGGGATCAGCTTGGGACCTCTCTAATGTAATGTAGTATTTTTTTTTAACGGCATTTAACAAACACTATTTCTCATAAGCCAAAAACCATTGCGGCTAAAAGTCACCAGCATGACAGAATGAGGTGAGGAGCACTGATGGGTGGAGGGGCTGCGGCTAGTTCAGACGTGTCTGTAGTAACAGCAGGACTTGGAGGGGCAAGCGCTGTTAATGTTTTTTTGTCAGCAGAGATTATAGCTACTCTAAAAGGTTGGAAATAGTAAATACGTCTAATAGCATGTGTTGAAGTAGATGTTCATTTATGTGAGAATACAGGATTATAAACCCGGGAACATGTTTCATTTTGAAAAAGAAGCCCTCACTGAGAGCTTGCATTGAGGTACAGAAGCTGGCTAAACAGCGGCTAGGCTGGAGATAATGTCAGAACTCTCCAGGCAGTCTGTCTGTTGTAAACATCCATCACAGTTTACAAACTGTCTGGGTAATAATTTTACTGTTCGCCTTCATTTTCTCTTCCAAAAAAGTTTGGCTAACGTGGAGGTTTGTTTACAACCTGTCTGATTGGGTGGCTGCTCGTGTTTCTTGACCTGTTGGACTTCTATTTAGTGATGCCGCCATGTTTCCAGATCTCATTAATTAAAGTGGGTTAGGGTTAGTACAATTACTCTTAACACCACAAAAAAGGACCCTACATGTAATAAGCCAGAATTATCCTTTGTAGGATTATGTATGGTTAGCAGTGATGAATTATATCTGCTATCTCCAGTCCCCTTTCAGTTCCACAATCTCCAACTGTGACAGCAAAACTGTATGTTCTGGTTCATCATTTGTTCTTAAAACTCAATACAAATATATCTATCATCTGCTGAGAAGGGCTTTAAACTAAAATGGAAAAGAATATCCGGATTTTTACATCAAACGTTGTTGTTGTAAACTTTGTAGAGGTGAAACATACAGATTGGGAGGCTTGGAAGTTTCTGTTTCAATATTCAAATGCGGAACTTGATTCGTAACTCACCATTTCACCAGTGTAATATTTAGATTGTGAAATAACTACAGTATACAGTATGTGTTCCTGTGGAAGCCATCTGATTTCATTTTTTCACAAGTGATCATGCTTAGTCGTCATGGTTTATTCAAGAATTATTTTTTGGTCAAACACATCTCTCCTTCAAGCTTTAATGAGTGTCTCAGATGGCGAACAACTTGACACAACGTGTACTCAGTCTGGTGCTATAGCTGGTTGGTTCACAGTTTAAATGTGAATTTCTGAAATGTGTGTGGAGAAACATAATAAAAATGTACTTCCTGAGAGAAGCAGTTACACTACAGCTTAGTTAATCATCAAGTCAAACCTGGTTAAAAACTGGTTTATAAGGATGATTACAAAGTTAATAGCTGAAAGAACTGTTGCAACAATGCTAAAAACAGACCACAAAAAAAATCACAAAAATGATAATTGACCTTCCCTTTATGTGAAAAAATATGCAGTACAGGCAGAGACATAAGCATTGCCATAAAACACTTTGTTCCTTGCACTTGTGTAACTTCCTTACAATTAGTGTGGCAAGAGAGAGTTTAAAATAACTGGAAACAGAGTGATACAGTTTGCTGTGATTGGAGATGAGCTGATGCTCAGAGCTGATGGCGCTCAGGAGAACAGGTCACATTCATTAGTAAAAGAAATTTACTGATAAAAGAAATTACTCATCAAAGAAAGTTGAGTCTTGTGTGATTCTAAATATTTGATTATGTGTAACTGACTACAGATGATGTAAAGTGCTTATTCAGATGGGTTACCTCACCAGTGACAGTGCAGTGAATCATAATGTTGTAAGGAAATCACCAGTGTGATTTCACATCCCAACATGCTAAAAATAGAACCTAGAGTACACAGTAACGTAGTGTATCTGAGATCACAACTGGCATGGGTATTCCTGGTTCCCAGAGGATGTTACTGAATGTTTTTGTGACACCCTGACCTTTCCTCTAGAGCCACAGGCCAGAATATCCCTTGGTAAATAATAACAATTAACTCTCAGAATTCCATTAAATTTGTTGACTACATTCATGTTTCCTCCAGAGGCAACTTCAGGACTAAATTTATATTTTTAGCTTTATTACTGATAAGGCTGTCACAACAGCAAAATCACCACCACATTTTGCTCATTTGTATTTTGAGTGCAATGACCATTGCAGCCTCTAAGGGGGTGCTAGCAATGCTTTAGACATTTGGTCTTGTTTGTAACTTATTGGATGTTTGAGCATTAATGTCTTTCTTTACCTTGGTTCTAGTAGTTTAACAGAATAATCTTACCTCAAGTCCCAATATCAGTCTTTTTCCAAAGCTTTCCACCACATTTCACAGTTTTCATTGGCTGATTAAGTTTCCAAACACGGATGACAACTGAGCAAACTCCATCCACTTATGTAGATGAGATGGCAGTTGAAAACCCCAGAAGAAGCTTGCAAGTGGACCTTAAAGGTTCTGTATGTAACATTCAGAAAATGCTTGTTAACAATGACATCTGTGGCCTTTAAGTCAACTGCTGTCAGCATTCTGTTGCTCGTGCTCGGGCGTGTGCTCGCACTCCGTAGGCGCAAGCCAGCATCGGCCAAAACAGTGACATGACACACACGAGACTGAACGTGATTGACAGGCATCATGTCAATGCCTTGCTTTTCAATTAAGTTGTTTAAAAAAACATTGATAGCTTGCTAGCCAGCTTATCTCTGTTTGTCTAGCTTTCACCGAGAGGCTCAGCGATGACAGCAGAGCTACATTAGCTGGATGAAAACGCTAACGGTGAGTGAACTAGACGGTCGTTTGTTGACGTTAGCTTAGCTGACTCCACCCCAAAATAAACAGATTTTGCTGTGATTTAATTACAATAAACGGATCAAAAGGATGCCAAAAGAACTACATCATGATGCTGATTTGTAAAAAGTCTGAATTCATGCTTTGTCATGTCTGTCCGCAAGACGACAACCAACAACTTTTGAAATGCTTGTTTTCTGAATGGAGTTCTGATTGATCAGGGCTATGCTAACATTGTAGCTGCTCCATCAACATTCAAAATCACTCATCTAAATTCTGTATAAATATGAAGTAGTATCATAGAGCTAGTGTTAGCTAGTGTTGCTCACTGTTAGCGCTGTAGCGGAGCTCAAGACAGGAAAGGCACTCGGGAGCGCGCAAAACCGTCCCAAATCCTTTACATAGAAATCCACAGGGTGTTACAGTCAACCGAGAAAGTCGGGGAAGGTCTCATTTATTAAGTTATGTTACAATCTGTTCACACATTGGCAACAAAAAATTATTTAAAAAACACTTACGCTTAAATTGTTACATACAGCCCCTTTAAGTTAAGAATTTTTTGTAAAACTATTGAATATTCTCTTTCTTATCTAAACAGTCTACCTTGCAAGGACTGAAGAACACATCATTTGTTGCATGCATTTGTTGCATGTAGAAACCAGTCTGTTCTGATTGGACAAAACACTCCATATACTGTGTGTGAGTGTGAATGAATTCAGGATTACTAATCACAGTTGTTTTTGTGAGCTGTGTTTCTCATTGCTTTCAGGTTTTTAATTTGGTGTGTTGTTAGCATGCCTGGGGAAGGAACTTTAAAATGTCTAAACATCTTATTGTTGTCACATTCTTCTCATCCTCCAACTTATGGCCACTGGTTTGATGTGCAATAAACATGCATGTGTGTTACAGTAATATGATTGTCTGGTTCTTGAACATCCACAAACACAGCACTGATGAACAGAGTCTTTTACACAAAAGTTTACCTTTTTTATTCTCTATTAAAGAATTGGTGGAAAGAAATTGCATAGTGTCTAGTTTCATTAGTAACATGTTTTTCTTAGTTTGTCTTAGCTGGTAAAGTTGTTTTAGGCTGAGGGTAGGGTGAATTGTATGGTACAAACCTGAGAAAAGAGTCACATCGTGAAATGAGAGTTGATAAATCTGGCAGGTTGACTCCAGTTTGTGAAGTGGAGAGAAAAAAAAATTAATGTGAAACCTGAAATAACTGTTTTTTTTAATTTTGATTTGGTTTGATTTCACTTTATTATCAGAATACTTCTGAAATTTGTCTTGCGTCCCAGGGCATACACTGTTTCACATACATAACAAAACCCAACATTTAACCAAAACAACAAAACAAATACTACAAACATTTTAGACATTATGAATAAGTGGCTGCAGTACAATCAATTTATTCGCTCCCTTTTACGTTCAGTGCTTAGTCTACGCAGGACCACCCCAGTGAGCAAAAAGTCGTCTAAAACACGTGAAAAATACGTGATTTCCGGACATCCAGAAGACGTCCTCAGGGGAGCCAGAATTAAAGTTTTTTATATGTCTTTTCTTGACGTTGTATAGACATCAATGAAAATATGTGTTAAAGATGTAATTTTTGGACATCCATGAAAATACATGTTAAAGACCAACAAAATATCACATTAGGTGTAGTGGCCTAGTGATGGAAGAAGGAGCTTCACCTGGTGCTTTGCTTTATTGCTGTTACCAGTCAAGTGTAAAGTGCAGTTGTGCAAATGTGAATTGGAGAAAACACTGACAGAAAAAAATACAAAAAATACAGAAATAAAACTAAGTACAAAACTCGGAAACGTGTCAAATAAACACAAGAAAAATGACCAACACTAGGCCCCAGACTATAGGGCTCTAGCACTTGCTGCCTTTACAGGCCCAAACTGTACTGCGCGAGGAGCGTGGAAGCCCCTCCTACGAGCCAAACCACAGTTAATTGAAATCAATCACCAACATATGCAATATTTATGTATAAAACCATTTCTGCATATATCAACACATCACTCAATCTATCCTGACACAGAAATGTCGTGATTGCATACTTATTTAGGGCCCCTGAAGAGCATTTCTGCAGTATTAATAGAAACATCCCTCTGTACTGGCTTACACATTGTAAATTTTGGGTCCCCTCCTCTACTTAATGACTTTGGACTCTCCCACAACTTCTGGTTGTCACTGGACGTTCAGATTATGGCCTGTCGGAGCGTCTATTCTCAACTAACTCTGTTCATCAGTAGATGTCCAGAAGTTGGCCTGGACGAACGTCTTTTCTCAGTGACATTTACCAACTGATTCTGGTTGTCAGTGTATGTCCAGATTATGGCCTGGCCGTCCGGACGTGATATCAACCTGTTTTGTATGTCCACAGACGTTGCCTGCTCAGTGGGACTGAGGCCTACTTAAAGAGCTCAAATCTTCTGTTGGATGGTAAAAGCTGTATTCTTCAAATAAAATATATGAGATGGATCTGATGTAATATTACCAGGCAGAAACAGCATCCTTTTAGTATACGCAGTTTGAAAACTTGACTCAAGCGTTTGACCCACAATCTTTGAGCAGATATGTAGCAGTCTAGCCAGTCTAACTTTAAGCTGAACATAGAGACAACTGTACTATGCACTGATTTCATACTGTATAACACTCTGTATTATAGACTGGAAAAACAATAACAGGATCTGTTTGTTTGCTCCACATGACCTCAGTCTCCTAAGAAAGTAAATGCGTTGTTGTACCTTGCTACAGATATAATCTATATGTGCATTCCAAGATAAAGGAGCATCCACATAGATGCCTAAATATTTATAGGAGGAAACTTGTTCAATCTGTGTTTTCTGGACAGTAACGGGTGGAGGATAAGAGTCCACTGGATTGATAATAGTGAATTCTTTTCACACCACTCCACTAATCTGTCTGTACAACACTGATGAATACTAGTGTCATCTTCAGTGCCTTACAAAGCCAACAGTGTAGTATCATCTGGAAACCCCAAAATAAATGTATTTGGAATGTCACTTTTATAATCATCTGTGTGAAGAGTAGAGGTGAGCTCACGCAACCCTGGGGTGTTCCTGAGTTAGTAGCAATGGAGGTTGAATAAGTATGATTAACTTTAACTATTTGTACTCTATTTGTAAGAAATGAATGGCACCATTGAATCAGATGAGGGTTAACTCCATTTGAATCATCTTTGCCAATAAGAGCTCTGGCTCCACTGTGTTGAATGCAGATATAAAATCTAAGAAGAGGGCCCTAGCTGTAGTTTTAGGCTCATCTAAATGCTTCAATATTAGGCGTACCAATGTTACAACTGCATCTTCTGTGCTACCATTCTGCTTATATGCAAACTGGTATGTATCCAGTTTGCCACCTACAGACTTGGTGAGCTGCTGAACCACAATTCTTTCTAAGGTTTTCATCACAATAGGGGTTTAGGCTACAGGACAATAATCACTGGGTTCCTTAGGATATGCTTTCTTTGGAAGAGGTATTATATGTGAGGTCTTCCACATTGCAGGAATTATGTGAGTTTCTATAGAGCACTGAAAAATAGGTTGCCACACAGGCACAAGCTCAGCTGCAAATATTTTCAAAATAAATGCACTGAGGTTATCTGGTCTTGTGGATTTCCTCTAATTCAAATGTTTAAAAGTGCTCCTCATCTGCTCAACAGAAACATCGATTCTATCTGACTGCACAGGTACAACTGAATTAAGAACGTTAACAACGTAGAAACCTAGAGAAAAAATTGTTCAGTTCGTTTGTAAACTCTGACTCATTGTCTGCCACTAATGCTTTCCGAGTGGTTGGCCCCTACGGCTACAAAAGACCCTGCATAGTCTCTCCTCCTCAATCTAAACTGCATGTCACAGAGTTAGAAGGCAGTCAGGGGCAGACTTGTGTTGAACCTCGTTTCCCTCCCTCAGGGAACATTGGTTATATGCATAACCCACAGTTCCCTTTCAGTTGGTTCACCTGGTACAACACATCAGTATGGGGATATGGCATCACACCCCAAGACTGTAATGTAACAGTAGCTAGACAGAGAAGATCCGGCCCTGGCACAGCAGTAATAGTTATGTCAGCTACATCACTTTCCTGCTGAGAGCACAGACTGAGGCCCTGTTCAGACCTTGCATTGGCATGGCGTCTTGGGTGATCCAGTCACAAGTGGACAGCTCTGAGTACATCAGACCTGGCATTAGAATGCGTTTCCACATGCGTCTTGAGTGACCATTTGTGATCGGATCTCAATTCCCCGCTCTATATGCAAGTAAACACGTACATCATTTCTGTTTGCAAAGACGAAATGCATTGATGTTTTTAACCAGCAGGGGCTATATTGAGGTGTACAGTAGTGCTATTTGTTTAAGTACTGGAGCGTACTTAAGTGGTGGCTCGTTTCGAAGGTTAGGGTTAGAGTTAGGGTTAGGCAGCCACTGTTCCTACGGTGGCAAGTTTACATACATTAGTAAACTATAACGGACCATGCTGGTTAACGTTAGCTAGTTATAGACTGGAGAAAAAAATATTTAATTCACTGTGCTGCTCAAAGGCAGCTACCAGAGACTTTTAAGGTGGAATGTTTTCTTGCATGTTACTCAGTGCATGAGTTGACATTGTGAATCAATCAACATACCTTAAATGTCAATACGACAACTTTGACCATTCCATTTGTTTTTATTGGCTCTCTTGCATGACATACGCTTTAGTGTTGATTGGATCTTAAAAAAATGTATGTGAATTTCAACCGGATTATGCGAAATGCGAATATTCAGCCAGAATAGGCTCACTTTCCTCACTTGGAGAAAAGGGGCAGAGCCTCGTTCAGGTGAGCTCCGGCAGCACTACACCTATGGCTATATATATACTGTATATATATGTTGCAATATGAATCATCCAGTTTCTGTTGTACTCTTCGGCCCAAATGGAAATCAGACAACTTACAAGGAGGACATCAGTTGAGTAGGCGGTGCTTCAGTGTGGCCCAGGACACATATGCGCACACACTGCTAAAAGAATGTGGCCACCTCCGAAATGTGGTCTGAGTGATCAGATCTCAATGTATCCTCAATGCGTCTTGGGTGCATTCACACCTGTACTTAGAGCTGTCCACTTGTGATCAGATCACCCAAGATGCATGTTAATGCCAGGTCTGAAGAGGACGAGTGTGTACGGGTGTTTGTGTCCTGGGCCACATTGAAGCACCGCCTACTCAACTGACATCCTCCTCGTAAGCGGAAGATTCTCGTGGATGGAGTACACACAAAACACACTGTCTGATTTCCATTTGGGCCGAAGAGTAAATACAACGGAAACTGGATGATTCATATCACAACCAGGCGATTTATGATATTTATGATTCTTCTTCTCATTTCTGGCAGACTAGGCACAGTTTAGTGCATTGCTGCCACGCCCGTTAAAAACAACAACACATTTGGTCTTTGCAAATGGAAATGATGTACGTGTGTAGCCGAATTATTATTTCACCCAACTCCTAATTTAACCCCCTTAACTCAGACATATGTCTCAGTCCAGCACAGCACGTCCAGTTAGCACAACTGATTGTGTACAAAATAAGGCAAACTCTTAATGTTGGGTCCAGGCCTACAAGGACGATGGCACTTATGAATGTTCCCAGGACAAGCCAGGACCCAGTGTGCCACTAGCTTTCTTTATTCCTGTCTTAATCGGTAATAGGAAGAGAATGGCGCACTCTGCTCAGTCATCAAATCTGACTAATCTGTTACCAATTCCATGCCATATTCGGTCTTCTCAGGGTCCCCTCACTTATTCTACAAAGGTAGCTCTGCTGAATATTTGACCTCTTACCAACAAGTCTTTTTTAATTAATGGTCTTATCACTACCTATAATCTTGATTTTATGCTTTTAAAGCTGAAGCTGGTAGGACTTGATTCCTCATCAGCTTCCCATCCTTGAACACTGCCAGCTGTGATTACTGAAACACACAGCCAAGCTGGAGGCAACATTGCTCGGCCTGAACCCAGGTTTCTGCAGTGACAGGGGTGTGTTTTGCCCCTACACCTAGGTGGTGCCCCTAGCCTAGGCTGTAAAAAGCCAGTGTGAACACGAACTGGAACAGCAGAGCCTTTTCTCACAAATTTAACTGTGTAACCATCTGCTATATTGTAAATTAGGGGTGTTCAAACTACAGCCCGCAGGCTGCATGCTACCCAACACCTTAATTTATATGGCCCTTGAGTTGTTTTAAAATTAGAATTATATTTTCCCTTACTGACTGTATTAAAATGCAGTTCCTATTGTGTCCTATTGTTACCATATGGGGACATTACTTATGTGTTTTTTTGATGCCAGTCAGAAATATCAGACATGGCAGCAGTGCCAAGAAAGCGAAAAGTGGACAGTGAATGCAGAGGGATTTGCAAAGAGTAAATCGCTGTGACGAGATAAGAGAAGGCGAGACAACTGGCACAGCTTGGGCCAACCATGGTCAGCAAAATGCTACAAGGGCTAGCTATTCAACTATACTCAAGGGTATAAAAGCAGTGGATGTTTTGGCCAAGGTTGTCACCATCTACTAAAATACCCACCTATAATCTATAACAGCAGTAACAGTAAACTCATCTCCCATATTCATTGCAGGCAAGGGCATAATTTCCACTGGGGATGGGGGACTGTTTCTGTCCCACTCATTTATATTGTTTCAGGTTGATTTTCCTACTAAAATCTCTTTAAACATTGTCCTTGAACTGCCCACTGCTGATGAGAGAAGAGAGGAGCCGATATAAATTTGGATATTTTGAGTCCCCTTCAATTATTAACGAGCCTCACAGCAATGATCTTAGCAAGCAGGAGCAAGTGGTGTGGCGAGTGCTTTGCTGACTTTGTTGGCTACATACAGGCTGCCCTCACTTGGTGGTCGAGGTTGTCAGGGCTGTATGCAGCCTGAAAGGAATACCTGCAGGAATACTAGTCAGAGCTGAAAAATTACTTCCACCTCCTCTGCTTGTTTGTTTTTTAAAAATAAACTTCTAATTTATATTTTTATTTACAGTTAAAAATTATCCTAAAACGACGCTTGATTAAAATATAAATCAAAAATAAGGCAGTAAAGGACAGAATTCCTTGTTGTGAATACAACATACTATAATATATCATTTCTATCAAGGAAACTAAGCATGATTGAAGGTTAAGGTTACTGCATTAACAATGCAGCAGAGATTGACATAGAATTTCTATTTCTTATATTTCATAAAATAATAAGGAAACACAATAACCATATTATTTATTTTTAACCAATAATAAAAATACAAGTTGTTTGTTTTACTTTATTGTAAAGTACAGGGTTTATGCACAGCTCAGAACAGGAGGGCTCTGCAGCGGGTGATTAAAACTGTCCAGAACATCATTGGCACCCATCTACTGAGCATCAGTGATATCAGTGAGGTGAGGTGCCTGCAGAGAGCCCAAAGGATATTAAAAGAAAATACCCACCCCAGCAACAGCCTGTTCACCCTGCTGCCCTCTGACAAGCGATACAGAGGTATCTGCTGCCGCACCACAATTCATCCTCCGCACTCCACCATAATTAATAGTTTTTTGTTTTGTTTAGTGTAGTTTTTTGTGTGTAAATGGACTACAAGATGAATTTCATTATACAACCTTATGTTGTATAATCATAAATAAATGAACCCTTGAACTCTTAAAAAAAACTCCTGAAACCAAGCTGACACCCTTCACTGTAAGGGTTAAAATTCAAGTATTCAAGCAGGCTCAGAATTGACAGTAAAGTCCTACTGATACTGTCTAGGGTTGTGTTTGTAAATGTTCAATAAATTGTCAGACACCATCATTCATGGCGCAGCACAAAACTGTATAACCCACCCCTGTGAAAATTATGATGCAAGAGTTAAAGCTGAAGTCGGTAGGATTGAGAAGAGAGGGGACTCAGCTTGAACTTCCAGGTCCCTCCCCTTCACTCTCCGCTGCGCTTCAGCTGTGCCTCCAAAGCCGGTCAGTCTAATTCTTTGTTTTTTGCTTTAGCTGTTTGGTGGTTGTTTGTCCGCCATAGCATCCGCTCACTGAAGATACTGAATATACTGAGAGAGAGCATGTGCGTGGGAGGGGCAGGAGCAGTGATTGACACTCCGTCAGACACTCCTCCTGACTCTAATTGGTTGTTTTGATTCGGGCGCGGTGGATTCTTGCAAATGGCATTAGGAGCAGTAGGTGGAGCCAGAGGAGCCTGACAAAATGTTTCTGACCTACTACAGCAATAATGGTTAAATGAAACGGTGTATAACAGGTTAATTTTACAGGCATGGGAGCTAGAGGGTGGACCAGAGGCTCCAGTTCACCTTCTTGTCAACTCCCCCGCGTATCGCATATGGGAGTTGTAGATTTGCATCAGTGTTTATTTTTAGTTCTTGCCCTGTGTTGAATAATATCAAACCCACATGTACCAGCTTGGAGTGCTGCTCAGATTTAATCAAATACCAAGGTTATTCCCTCTTGCTTCCTTTCACTTTTTCCTCCCACTCACTTATTCAAGTCTCATCCAGTTTATGATCGCATAACCCAAGGGATCACCCTTAGGCACTTGGAATTCCCAAATGCACGGGAGTGACGGGATTCCCAAGGAAATCTGACAAAAGATATGACGAAGGAAAAATACAGATTAAGTTGCAATAGGTTCCAGGATGCCCTCATTTTATGTACTTACGGGAAAGTCTCACAATCTGACTGCTTAAGTACAACGCAAGTTCATGTAAAAGAAATAAATCCAAATCACCTGTCTATCATTATTATCATCATCATACCATTTACAGTACCAAACATTATTTAATTTGCTTTCTGTCTTTCTGCTATTCGTTTCCTTTTTTCCAACCGACAGTCAGACAACGTCGACTGTTGGTTGGACTGTCGGTTGGACTGCAATTCTTCCCTGACCTTAACCATGTGTTTATTATTGTCACCATGACAACGAAGGTCCCAAACCATGATTTTAAAATCAGCTTGGAGCATAGATGGTATACCCATCACAAACACAAACATCCCCAACCTTAAAGGGAAGTTTGACAATTTTCTTGCCGAGAGTTAGATGAGAAGATTGATACCACTCACATGTCTGTGTGGTAACATGTGAGTGTCTGGACAGAGCCAGGCTACGTGTTTCCCCCGTTTCCAGTATTTATACAAAGCTAAGTTAGCTGGCTGCTGGCAGTAGCTTCATATTTATGGTACAGGCACGAGAGTGGTATCAATCTTCGTGCGTCACTGAAAGTGAATAAGTGTATTTTTCAAAAGGTTAAACTATTCTTTTAAAACACAGTAAAATACATTGCTGATTGTGGATTTAAACAGTTTACACACCATACCCACTGATGTCTTGCATTAATGTAGATCCACTGTAAATCTCACTGACATTATAGTACATGACAGTATCCATGAGAATTAACTGAGCCCAGCAGCTGGAAGTTGAACAGTCAGAAAAATATGAGGAGTGGTTTGATGACCTCAACCAGGCCTGGAATGGCCATCATCCTGGAATAGGATGTAAAAGTTGAATGAAAATCATACTGTATGAAAGATGCAGAACATTTTAAGATTTGAATGTAGTTTCTAGCTTGAAAATGCTAGAAAATGTGTGAGGATGTCTGAGTCCTGTGTGTGTGTCTGTGTGTGTGTGTGTGTGTGTGTGTGTGTGTGTCAAACTGCACTAATCTCATCTCAATCAGCTATGTTACACACAGTAACACACACACACACACAGTAACACACAAAGTAACACACACACAGTAACACACACACAGTATTACACACAGTGAGAAACACAGTAGATTTCAGAGAGAGNTTTTTTTTAATCTAAGAAGTTATTTGAATGAAAAAACATTGTTTAATCTGCTGCTCCGGTTATGGCAGTACCTGTGTGTGTGTGTGTGTGTGTGTGTGTGTGTGTCAAACTGCACTAATCTCATCTCAATCAGCTATGTTACACACAGTAACACACACACACACACAGTAACACACAAAGTAACACACACACAGTAACACACACACAGTATTACACACAGTGAGAAACACAGTAGATTTCAGAGAGAGTTGATTTCACAGAGAAAGGAGCAGTTGTCGAACTCTTGCTTCCTGTGCTCAGACCGTATGTCGTATTGTCTAAATGATGACACCATCACAGAGAAAAGAGTCTCATGAACGTAGTGATATAGATTTTATGTATGTGGGGTTAAAAAATGTGATCACTAGAGCAGGTTAGAAAACTGGTTCACTCTGCTTTCCTCCAAATTTTCTGGTTTCAGTTAATATGGGAGTAAATACGGCAGTTGGTCGGCGGTCCTGTCGCTTAGAGGTTCATACAGCCAAAAGTTTAAGTCAGTTTGCTTCTGTAGTCACATCACTGCGACCAGCACAAGTTTTCCTACGTGTTGATGTATAAATTATGTATGTGGAGTTAAAATTGTGGGAATCAGAGCAAGTTAATGAGAACATTTTTAGACAATTTTACAGCTCCTCTCCACTCTTAACAGTTATATCCCCCACTCTAGCTCTGAACGTTCCGCTCCATATAAACTAATGCAAAAAGCTCAGGAGCTCTAAAAATTTCATGAAACTTGGACTGCGATTGTGTAAAAAGTATGAATGATATGAAAATGTTGAATTCATGTGAGAAAGTCCCAAGGGTTGTTAACGTTTTAAAGTTTTAATGGAGTTTCTATGTGAATGTATGAATGAGTGGGAAGAGGTTGAAGATGAGTAAGTTTGAAGGTGTTTCTAATTGACTCCCATTATAACTTTACTTCAAACAAAGTTGAATATTTTCAAAATTACTAATGGGATTTGAAAAGTTGAGTGATACCCAGAAGGCCTGGCCTATTTTGATGTTTGAATGGAGTTTCTAGCTGAAAGTATGAATGAGTAGTTAAGAGTTGAAAATGCATGAAAAAATGTTAAAATGTGGAAATTTTGAACATTTGGTCCATTCATTTGAATGAGGAAAATTTCCTGAGAAACGATGAATATTTCAGAAAGTATGAAAGATATCAATGAGAAAAGTAATACCTCACCATCCCTAATTGAGCTGAATATTTTGATGTTTGAATGAAGTTTCTACGCTGAAAAATGTGGAAGTAGTTAAGTTGTAAAAAAACGCAGCGGAATAATAACACACAAGTGTGTCTCAGAAAGCTTGAATGATTGGACTGGAGAGTGAAAGGAATCAGGAAAGCAGTAATAACGTTTTAAGAGTTTGTAAATGTTTTAAGCACTCTCAAATGAAATTCTTATTAACATTTGACAAGCTCCAATAGATTTTGTTAACTGGCTTAGTAGAACATTTCTTTTTTTCAGCATTTTTCAGCTTTTACAAACGATACACATTATTTTATTTTTTATTTAATCTTTATTTAACCAGGACAGGTCCCATTGAGATTAAAAATCTCTTTTTCATTAGAGAGATGGCTAGAGAGGAGCAGAGGACCCCCGCCAGAATGGTCAGCGCCTTAAACCCCTTGCCCACTGGGTGCCTAAGTAGAACTTTCCTGATAGTGTTACCTTTGTGTGCAGTCTGTTGGGTACATGTGTCCAATGTGGATACTAAATGCAAATCATAGATTATTGTAATTTAAGCCAGTCATGTAAGTAAGCAATGGTTTCAAAAAGCTGAACAACATCATAGTCGCCTCCTCGTCCTTGATAATGTTGGATTATGATAATAATTTAAGTGCTGAAGTCATTTTGCTGCCTGCAATTAGCCTGCCTGTTCCTTGACTCAACCCCTCCACATAGGTGGTCGATCTGAATGGGTGAACGCTTGTCAGCTGACATTAGTTGATAACCCTCTTGCTGACCTTGGTAGAACAGAAGTCAGACATTGCAGGGTTTCGTTGAACAGACAGATATAGATATATAGAGAAAAATAGAGCGAGCGAGACAATATGTAAGAGTGCATGAGAGAGCGCGAGCATGAGTGAATTGAAACTGACCTTAATTTTTTGCTGCGCTCCCAAAATGCAGGGTTACTTGAGGTTCCTAGAGTCTCCAAAAGTAGAATGGGCTTTATTGGCATGAAAGTTTTAAAACAATGTTGTTGAAACTCCCTGATGCCGTTATGGTTATACCAAGGTAGGTAGGAACATACTATGTTCAATGATTTGATTATTTTTGGTAAATTGGTATTTGTTCTCCTGAGATCTGGGGCATTTTTGAAAAAAACATGACTTTAGTTTTCTTCATATTTACCGCCAGGGCCCAGTTCTGACAGTACTTTTCTATGTCCAGCTGTTGCTGTAGTCCTTTTTCAGTATGAGACAGTAGAACAAGGTCATCAGCATAAAACAAAGACTTCACCTCTCTATCTAAGAGGGAGAGGCCAGGAGCAGCACATTGATCCACCTGAACAGCAAGTTCATTTATATACACATTAAATAAAGTCGGACTTAAATTGCAACCCTGACGAACACCTCTTCTCTGGGTGAAAAATTCAGTTTGTTTGTCTCCAATTCTAACAGCACACCTATTTTTCAAATATATTGATTTAACCAGATCATACTTTTTGCCCCCTATACCACAATGTAGGAGTCTGTAATAGAGCCCTTCATGCCAAATAGTCGAAAGCTTTCTTGAAATCAATAAAACAAGTGAATATCTTACCATATCTTATCTGTTTGGTGTACATGTTTGTTAATTAAAGTGTGAAGGGTATATACATGGTTGGTGGTGTGGTGTTTTGGGAGGAAGCCAATTTGATTTTTACTCAAGATGGAGTGTTCGTCAAGGAAATCTAGTATTCTTTTATTTAGAATACTACAGCATAATTTACCCAGACAACTGCTGACACAGATGCCACGGTAGTTACTAGGGTCTGATTTGTCCCCACTCTTACGAATGGGGGAAATGAGCCCTTTGCATCCGATGNCTCTCCTCTCTGTCTCTCTCTCTCTCTCTCTCTCTGTCTCTCTCTCTCAACCCAACCAGTCAAGGCAGATGGCCGCCCACCTAGAGCTCAGCTCTGCTCGAGGTTTCTGCTTCTTAAAAGGAAGTTTTTCCTTGCCACAGTGCTTGCTCATGGTGGGAATTGTTGGGTCTCTGTGAATAACATTATTAAGAGTACGGTCTAGACCTGTTCTATATGTAAAGTGTCATGAGATGACTTTTGTTGTGATTTGCCGCTATATAAATAAAATTGAATTGAACTGAATTGAACTTGGTCTGATTTCCATAGATCAAGAAAAGGCTTTTGATCGGGTTGAACACCAGTACTTGTTGCAGAAGCTAGAAGCTTTTGGNTATTACTCATATTTCTATTACTAGCCATATTTCTATTATTAGTCATATTACAATTTTTAGTCATATTTCTATAATTAGTCATTCTTCCATTGTTATTAATGTTATTATAATAATAGCTGTTATTGCTATTATTAGTTATATTTCTATTGTTATTATAGTTGTTGCTGCATTCTGTCTGTCTGCTTGTCTGCCTGCCTGTCTGTCTGTCTGTCTGTCTGTCTGTCTCTCTCTCTCTCTCTCCTCTCTGTCTCTCTCTCTCTCTCAACCCAACCAGTCAAGGCAGATGGCCGCCCACCTAGAGCTCAGCTCTGCTCGAGGTTTCTGCTTCTTAAAAGGAAGTTTTTCCTTGCCACAGTGCTTGCTCATGGTGGGAATTGTTGGGTCTCTGTGAATAACATTATTAAGAGTACGGTCTAGACCTGTTCTATATGTAAAGTGTCATGAGATGACTTTTGTTGTGATTTGCCGCTATATAAATAAAATTGAATTGAACTGAATTGAACTTGGTCTGATTTCCATAGATCAAGAAAAGGCTTTTGATCGGGTTGAACACCAGTACTTGTTGCAGAAGCTAGAAGCTTTTGGGTTCAGCTCTGGGCTCATAGCCAAGATCCAGGTCCTGTACAGTGACACTGAGAGTGTACTAAAGATTAGTATTCGTGTACTGTATTCATTGGCCATAGAGCCTCTCTTACATAAGTTAAGGAGGCACCTTTCTGGTTTACATCTTCCGGGTTGTAAAAAAGTGTTTAAATTGTCTGCTTATGCCAATGACATCATAGTCCTGGTAAATGAGCAAAATGATATAAATGTTCTTGTAGAAACTGTGAATAACTTTGGCAAAATATCTTCTGCAGAGGTCAACTGGGAGACAAGTGAAGGTTTAATAGTTGGGACGGAACTGGGTAAAAAGCTAACTTTACCAGGAGATTTAGTTTGGAACAGAGGAGGCTTCGGATATCTAGGAATTTATCTTGGAGATGAAACATTCACTATTAAAAACTGAGAAAATGTAATTAAAAATGTTAAGGGTAGACTAAAGAAGTGGAAATGGATTTTACCAAAAATGTCTTTCAAAGGTCGCATTCTGGTTTTAAATAACTTGGTGTCCTCTATGCTGTGGCACCGGCTAGCATGTACAGACCCTCCATCCAATCTGCTGGTCAGAGTGCAGGCAGTCATGGTGGACTTCTTCTGGGACCATCTGCACTGGGTCCCACAGAGCGTGCTTTTCCTGCCGAAGGAAGAGAGAGGACATGGACTTGCTCACCTGGCCAGCAGAGGCGCTGTTTTCCGCCTCCGGTTTATACAGAGACTCCTCACTGGACCTGCAGACCTAGTCTGGAGACCTGTTGCTCGCGCCATACTAAACTGGTGTGGTGGGCTTGGTCTGGCTGAATTTCTGTTTTTAATGGACTTAAGTGGACGCAGGCTGGACAGTCTTCCAAGTTTTTATCACAGACTGTTTAAGGTGTGGGGAATATTCGACAAAGAAAGACTAAAAAACTGTGGTTCACTTTTCTGGCTTTTAAAAGAGCCAGTGTTGTATGGGACTCATTTCAACTGTGATGCTGGATCTTCACTACTCCAGCGGCTTTGTGTGGCAAAAATTGCCACTCTAGGTCATGTGGTTGAGCTGTGTGGTCCATGTCTAAATTACGCTGCAGGTCTGGCTTCCCAGATTGGGATCAGGTCTGTCAGGGTCATCAGCCACATGCTCAGAGACTGGAAGCAGCAACTAACACACACTGAACTCTCCTTGATCGCTGCACACTATGATGGACTTCAACCTGATGAAAATGACTTTTTTCCTGCTGTAAAAATTGTTTCCAATTTTAAATCTTGTACTGCTTGTCTGTTTAAAAACAAGTGAAACTGTCCAGAACACCTTGAATGCAATGGGAGGAAAAATAATGTACCAGTTAACAGTAAAAGTGTTAAACCAAAACAAACCAAACGGTCGTACTGACACCCCGTGGAGGGCTCATCTGGCCCTCAGACCGGAGGTAAAGCCTGAGTGGAGAGCACTTTACAAACCTCCACTAACTAAAAGAGTGGAGAGTTCTTCATGGAGTTGTTGCTGTCAATGCGTTCGTGTCTGTTGTCATGAACTGGCTCCAAGTTCAGACAAAGAGAGGGAGAACATACACAAGGCTGAAGGTCAAAAATGAAACAATTTATTAAATAAGGCTATTTAAAGAATAAAATCATGAGATGTGAAAAATCAGTATCATCAGTAATGTAAGTGAGTGGAAAATAGTGTATGGAGATGTTGGATGCTAAAAGAAAAGACAAAACAACATAACCAAAAACCAGAGACCATGAGGGAGCTGAGAGAGAGACCAGCAGACTGATTGACTGTCAGCTTTGTAGGTTTGGCCAGCTCATCAGCCCAGGTGAGCTGGCTCAGTAACGATCTGAATGCTGCCAACCTATTACCTGCAAGGGGAGGAGAGACACACACAGGGTCGTCACACTGTCATCAATCCAAACGTTAATGAGAACTGTGCTTTCTGTACTCACTGTCACTGTTTCCTGGAATGTGGCAGACTTTTCACTTTATTCCAACTGTTGAGTCAAATGTTTAGTTTGTTCAATGAGACTTTTTCAGATCAGCTGTTTATTTTGGGTTACAAATACAACAAAAAATGGAAAACAAAATGTCAACTTTTCAATTTTCTTTTGGGACAAGCAAAGCTGGCCGTTTACCTCAGCAGAAGAAAGAAGATGGAAGGTTCTCTGGACTTTGGTGTAAAGAACATTTATATCAGAATGTTAAAGGCCAGACTGAGAACTGGTCACAGCTTTTACAGGTTAACTACCAATGTGGAAGAATTTACAAACATGCTACAAGAATGGTTTGTGTTCTGTGGTGAGAGACGAGGTGGTCTTTGGATTTATTTTGAGTTGAACAACAGGAGTGATTCTCATGAGTGATTCATTTATTTTACTTTCTTTGTTTCTAAGTTCATTTTGGAAAATTGTTATGAACAAATAAAGTCAAAAAAGAAAATCTCTTTCTGTCTCTGTCTCTGTCTGTCTCTGTTTCTGTTTCTGTTTCTGTCTCTGTCTCTGTCTCTGTTTCTGTCTCTGTCTCTGTTTCTGTTTCTGTTTCTGTCTGTCTCTGTCTCTGTTTCTGTTTCTGTCTCTGTATCTGTCTCTGTTTCTGTTTCTGTCTCTGTCTCTGTCTCTGTTTCTGTTTCTGTCTCTGTATCTGTCTCTGTCTCTGTTTCTGTTTCTGTTTCTGTCTCTGTCTCTGTCTCTGTTTCTGTTTCTGTCTCTGTCTGTCTCTGTTTCTGTTTCTGTTTCTGTCTCTGTCTCTGTCTCTGTNGGTGCTGCTGCATATCTCAAGGGGGTTGGTAGGCAGGGGCTGAGGAGGGGGGTTGTGTTTCCCATGGTGAGGTGGTTGCCGTGTGAGGAGTGGGAGGTCCAGGCTGTTGTGTCTCCTCACAGCAGGGGTGAAGGTCTGGGATGGCCTCTATAGCTCCTAGTAGAGGAAGGGGTGGAAGGACTACGTCCCAGGGCCGTGTCTTTGGGAGTCTTTGCAAATATTTTCACCTTCTCTTTGTGTACATGTAGTCCATCATAGAGGTCCCAGGTGCCGATGGTTGGGTGGAGGGCCACATGGACATTGGGTAAGGTGGCACAGCCTCTTCTGATGTCCATATTAATGTCATGGATGACATGAGGAGGGGTTTCTGTCCTAGGCAGCAGGGTAGAGACCACAATGTGGGTGTCAGGGAATCCCTACTGGCCTTCTCCACCATCTTCTTCACTGCCTCAGCAGTGTCCTTATAGATGCTGTGCAGGTCATTTGTTCCTGTGTGGATCACCAGGCACTGAGAGCCCCTGAGGGTCTCCTTTTTCAACAGCTTCATTGTCTGGCCTGTGGTGCTGCAGCTTTTAGACAGCACTTTCTTACCAGGGAAAAGCTTGTTTGTGTCCAGGAATTTCCCATTTGAGTCAGCCAGCAGGACAACTTGTGGGGCTTGCTCCTCAGGCTGAGTGGAGGAAAGCTGGGATGGGCAGAGCTGGCAGTTGGAAGCTGGCTGTGTGGATTTATTGGGAAGTGCCAGGGTGCTGTTGGGCTGGGTGCAGAGCAGAGGGGGTGGTAGACAGGGGCTTGGGACCCTGGCAGGAAGAGTCTGTGTCTCTGTACTTGTAATTGTGGGGACTGATGAGAGTTGGTCTGTCAGGTGTTGGACTTGCTTGATGAAGATCCTTTCTCTATTCTCAGCATCCTCCTGAGCAGACAGCCTGAGCTCCTGGGCTTGGCAGAGATGGACAAGGTGGTGGGGCTCTCTACTGGGCTCTGGGACATTGATCCTCTTAGTGACCACCTCAGCTTTAAACAAGGGGAATGCCTCTTCAAAGGACTCCAGGTTGGCTTCATTCCCTTGGACCATGACCTTCCTTTTCATGTAATATGTGATGGTAAGCAGAGGCTCATCCTTGTCAAGGTATTCCTCTTTACAGATCTTTAATCTGCCTCCTGAGCTGCTGCCCTCGCTGGATACGTATGCATAATTGCTGCACAGAGTATCTTTCCAGATGCAGATGGAATCAGTAAAGAATATGAGGTTGTTCTTCTTTCCTTCTTTTTGTTGGGTGTAGTCAATGGAGAGGTGTCTTCTCCGTGTGTTTCTCTCTAGCTGTTCCACTCTTACATTTAGCAGGGTACTCAACCTCCCTGCTCTCTGCTCTGAGAGTTGTGCTGTGCTTTGCTGCCTGCTGACTGGTTTCCATGGCGACCACTTGTTTACTCCAAGGGGAGTTAGGCTAACTATTTACTTTGCTAGCTTTTCTAGCCTACAAACATATGTTACCAACAAGGAGCCTTTCATTTTTCTTCCTGTCTTCATAAAATGACTCTTCTGTTTGCTTCTTAATGCAGTTTCTCCTCTGGAATGTTGGTAACAGGAGCACGTAGCAGTTAGCAGTTGACAGCTAGCTAGTTGAGACCTACCTAGTTGTTTTAAGAAATACATCCAGAAATAATATTTCTTCTTCTTTTCTTGCTATTCAGTGCTGTTACCTCTTCTTTAGAGTCCTTTCTGAAGATTATTTCAAGGTAATTTTGCAAGATGTCCCACTTTTTTAGGTCCAAGTTTGAGATGTATTCAGGAGCTCATTTTTGGTGTAGGTACTCTTATGGAATTCTATCTCTCTCTGTGTGTGTGTGTCTCTCTCTCTCTCTCTCTCTCTGTCTCTTTCTCTCAACCCAACCGGTCAAGGCAGATGGCCACCCACCTAGAAAATAATATTATAAAGAGTAAAGTCTAGACCTGCTCTATATGTAAGTGTCATTAGATGACTTTTGTTTTGATTTGGCGCTATATACATAAAATTGAATTGAATTGAATCGAAAGTAGAAATATTACCTTTCTGACAGCGTCAGCAAAAACTGAAAAATCATGAGCTTCATAAAAGTAGAATTCATGGCAGAGCAGTTGTATTGGATCACATTAGATTGTACAGGTGTACTTAATGTTGTGGCTAATCGGTGTATAATATCACAGTTTCAGAGAGCTGGGAATGCTGCTAAAGACTGCAAAGAAGCTAGCCGCTCAAAATGTCGAGGTAACAGAGCGTTACTGGTATTGTAACTTTAATATAATTATTTAATTTTAAATTGTAATCCCTTACACTCCTGATTGATTTTTTGGCAGAAGAACTCCACAACAACCTGAAAACACAACAAACAAACATGTCATGGCTAACATGTTAGCAAATAATTTCCATTTCATTTGGAGTCGTTTTTCTGGCCACCTGATCAATCAATCAATCAGACTTTATTTGTTTAGCACTTTTCATACAAACAAAATGTAGCGCAAAGTGCTTCACACAAAGTGCTTTTAAAAATATCAACATTCTCTGCTGCCCTCAGGTCTTCAGGAGGGTTCTAGAGGGTTCTAAAGCAAACTAAATAAATAGGTAGGACCAAGACCAATAAGAGCTTTATAAACGAATAAAAGGATCTCAATTCTGAAGCAGACAGGTAGCCAGTGCAGAGACTTCAAAATTGGTGTAATGTGTGCTCTCTTTCTGGTCCTTGTCAACACACGTGCTGCTGAGTTTTGGAGTAATTGTAATTGAGCTATATTCTTTTTAGGGAGACCAGAAAGTAGAACATTACAATAGTCAATCCTGCAGGTAATAAAAGCATGCATTAGTGTCTCTGTGTTGGCTTGAGATGAATGTACTCTCCGTACAGGAGAAAGTAGGAGAAATAAAGAGAAGAAATCTGGCTCTTTAGTTGGTAATACCGTATTAGATGTTTGACTTTCTTCATTAGCTAGTCGCTAACTTTGTCCGCCATTTGGTTCTGGGCAGATAGCGTATTTATCAGAACTATTTTTCTGAAACAAACAGAAGCCTGCTGCTGCTGGAAATGGGGTTGATAAGAGACTGAACAGTTAATGTGCCATAAAACCAAAGCAATTGAACAGCTCCAGGGGGACTGCAGAATCACCCGCATTCACAATACACAAACTTATTTATTTATTATTATTACTTATTTATTTCCATTGTAAAATATAGATTGGTAGAGCTTTAACTAATACCTAACGGATTAAATAACACAATCCTGAATTCATAATGGTTTGCCTCTTCTAGTTATTGATGGTGAAACAAATTGCCAAATCATTAATCTTACACGTAGCATGGCATGACCGACGCGGACCCTCAATTGTAGTGTGAATGGAATCGCATGCCCATCCGCGAGTCCGCAGGCGTGGAATGCATAAAGTACAAAGTAAGTTCAAGGCTCTCCACTAGCTCCACGCTGTTTTTGTTCGCTATCGTTGCGTGATTAATGACCTGAAATCAGTTCTTCGCCGCTCGAAAACAGTAGTTGCCGGTGGCAGTCATAATAGATCCATGGTGGCAGCAGAGCACAACTTGCTGTGTAGGCTACTGTTTTGGAGTGGTGAAGAAGAATTGATTATATTGATTGATTATATAGCAAGTAAAATATCAGGATTAAATATATTGTGCTTTCTATAATAAAGGTGATATAACAAAAAGAAAATGCTAAGAAAATGCTATTTAAACTTCTGTATATATCCTCTTCCACTGCCAAATACCACTCCCCTACAACGACTGTTTACTGGCATATGTCACCGACAATTGGTAGGTTACTGCTGTGTGCCGCATGAAAACTCACTGTTGTTCCACTGGCTGATATGTCACTGGCTACCGGCAGGTACTAAAACTTGCTAATGCCATAACATTAAACTGGAAGATAGTCACTTCTTGTGGGCAACAGTCAGTGATATGATTAGGTAAGTTATAACTGTATACATGCTCTGTAGCATGTAGGCTACTGTATACTCAAGTCAAGTTTATTGTATAGTCCAATATCACATTAAATGTCTCAATGGACTTTACAGCAGCAACAGTAGTTCCCAATCAGACCATGCTCTCTAAGAAAAAAAGAATACAATTTCAAAAATGAACATAAAGTTGTTAGTTAATTTAAAAACATAATACAACAATGGGACTGTAATGCCACAGTAGTATTATAATAATACTGATTTAGTAAAATCCAATGTAACATGACCAATAAATATAATCCAATGAGTCCAGCAGAGTTACAAAATCATAAAAGTAAAATAATTGCTACATTTAATACAGTGAAACTGACTTATTCTAATAAATAATACTCAGTAGCAATGACACAAATGCACCCATGAGAATGCACAAAACAAACCAATAGAATATTATAGTGACGCTTGTCTTGAAGCAAAATACAGTAACTATGAATTATTTTTGTACATTTATTAAAAATTCTTATTAGCTAGTGCTTCAAAGTTCATAAAATAATCCCTGACTACACACAATATATGTACACCTTTCTAATATTGTGTGAAACCCGTATTTTCACAATTCACCTCTAGAGTTTCTTACATTCTTGACATGCCCTATAATGTTAGCATAGGCTACATATTTATGCATGTTGTATGCTTGTATGAGATAAGTTTCACAAATTAGCAGTTTTTACCAGAATAAATTGTAGTTTTTTAGATTTAAGTGAAAAGCTAATGCTAGGCTAACCTAAGCTAACTAAACTAAACAACAGAAACAGTTGCTTTACAGCTATTGCTGTTTGTCTAGCTTTCACCGAGAGGCTCAGCAACATCAGCATAGCTACATTTACTGGATTAGTTAGTGAACTAGATGGAATATTATCAGATGTGTTGCCTGTGTCGAGTTGTGAGTCTGTGTTGTGGTGTGTGCCGGTCGTTTGTTGACATTAGCTTAGCGGACTCCACTTACTACAGTGGTATGATCCCAAAATAAACAGATTTTGCAGTTATTTAATTGCAATAAAAGGATCAAAAGGATGCCGAAATAACTACATCATGATGCTGATTTGTAAAAAGTCATTCATGCTTTGTCATGTCTGTCTGCAATACGACACACAAACAACTTTTAAAATGCTTGTTTTCTGAATGGAGTTTGGATCGATCAGGGCTATGCTATGCTACAACACTCAAAATAACGTCATCTAAATTAGGCATAAATACTGCAGAGATGTTATTGTTTATACACACAGTATGTAGATATACATATTGTGTAACTTGTGTAACATTATATCTGTAAATATGGGGTAGTATCATAGAGCTAACGTTAGCTATTGTTGCACACTGTTAGTGCTGTAGCGGAGCTGAAGAGAGTCAAGGCACTCGGGAGCACGCATAACGTCTCATCTGTTGGATTTTCCTGGAAAAACCATTGAGTCCTTTACATAGAAATCAGTCTAAAGGGTGTTACAGGCAACCGAGACAGTCGGGGAAGGTCTCAATTTTTAAGTTATGTTACAATCTGTTCATACATTGGCAATAAAAAAACGATTAATACATGTAAATTATTACATACAGCCTCTTTACGATTCACAAATGGATGGTTTATCTAAAATAAACAAAGGAACAGCCTTTATGTTGTTTTAACAACAGAGCATATCTCAGGCATTTCATCCAAAAGCTTTGACAGTTCTCAGTTGAGCGTACCTATGGCTGAAACAAGCTAACTAAAAGCTTCAAAAGCAATGGAAAAGTTTTACTTTAATACAGTCGAGGCAATGTTTTCTCAGTAAAATATTACTTGTGAAAAATAAAAGTGCATATAAATACTTTGTACATTCAGACCAGTGACAAGTTAAAGGAAAAACCTGAATAAATGAGTGGAGATGTTTTAGCACCCATTTACTCATGCTGATGAAACTGATGTGAATTACATGCTATGGCCGTCGCAGCCTCCAGATGAACACCCATGAGAGATTTTGGAGAGACCACACCATCATCGTCAAAACACCAAATGAGTAAATATCTTTTGGAAGATTGGTGTTTATCCCTCTATTAAAATCTACTGTATGTCAAGGAGCATTGAAGCTGTTCCAGAGACTCATGGTGGTACAACATCTTACTTTGAAACTTCCTGTAATTTGTCACCCATCTGCATATACTGTATATCTTCCAAATCTGAATACTCAGTTATTATTAGCCTTAACAGGGCGTAATTTAAAAGATACAAAGCTTATAAATGAGTGATGATAAATAACCCCAAATTAATAAAAAAATATTTTAAACATATATTATTAAGACTGAGACAATGAGCACATACACAAAAAGGCATATTATCATCAAGGCATATTCTCTATGTGAGATAAGCACCAAATGATGATTTTGTGATCAGTTCGTAGCCCTCTCCGATCCACACCCTCACATGATCTCCTTTCAACAATTCAAAAAGCTGCCCCACAAACACACTCCTGGACCCCTCTGAAGTGCACACTATACCATCCCAGGCCTCTGTCAGGCGTACAGTCTTGTTGTACCCTTCATTCCATTTGTGCAGCTCTACAAAGAACCTCTTGAAGTTTGCAGCTCCATCCTCATCTTGGCAGCTTAAAGCAATCCTCACATAGACAAAATAGAAGCCTGTCTCAGGAATCACAATGGCACGTTTCTCTTTGTCGTATTTTTCACCAAACATGACAACCCATTTGATATATAGTCCATCACTCTTGTTGTCTGCAGGTACGGATCCTGTAGGATGAGGGACATAGAGTAAATGAAATGTTTCATTGAGACAAAAAATTCCCTCTTGTTGTTGTTGTTTATTTTGTTTTATCATTATTTATATAATTCTCACCGTGGTGGAATAGCTTTTTGAGAGTCACATCTTGAAATTTTGAAACTTAAGAGATGCATTGTTGAAACACAAAACTCCTAATCAAAGCAAAGGAACTCTGATAAAATACACAAAATCATTATGTGGGCCTGTGTCCCATGATGGTGGTATGACAAGAGACTCATCTGGTCCTCATTTGCACTCTAACAACTCCGGCTGAGTGTGTTGCAGCATTTCATTATACATAAACAGATGCATGTACATGTAGATTGACCCTCTGTTGAGGTGAAACTTGTTGTCAAGCCCATCGGGGTTATGTTGGTTTCATGACAGTTGGCTTTGCAACATTTGGTGTGTGATTAATTCTTTGAAAGTGAGTTTTTAAGGATTTGTTCATTTTGTTTTGAGACTTCTTAAAGAATGTAGGTTGCACTTGTTTGTTCATCTTTACAACATTTACAGGAATTTACAACAAATGAATAAAATACATGTGAATAACAATAAGATGTACATACTGTATAAATTAACATAAAATACATGTGCTTCAATCTCTATCAGCCAAAACAAAAGAGTCAGGCAAATAGTAGTGAAATCTCAAGAAAAACACTTACTGAGATGAATGCGCAGTCTTTGGAGGTTTGTTTGAGGATTATCTGTAGATAGAGACAGAGAAGAGAGATGTTCAAAACAATGTGCTTGTTCATATGAGTCATGAGTCAACACAAATATGAGAATGTTGTCTTAGTTGTGAAATACACAATACACACAAAGTTAGATACTGTATATGGAGCTTTGCCAAGGATAGTGGAGAGCAGTAAAGAGTACTTAAACTTGTAAATTGAAATCCTCCCACTTCCATAGACGACCCATTTTCTTAAACCTGAAGTTGATGACATAGCATACCTGCAGGGCACGCTCTCTCTTGCTTGGAGAAGGCTGGACTTTGCTCAGCTGCGCTCTAGGAATAAGGTAGAACACATTTATAAAAATGTGTTTCAACATGAGCAATAACATGTTAGTCAGATAACATGATAAAATAACAAGACAAATTGTGGCCATCATATAGATTATATGACAGCTTGTTGAGAATCCAAAGTGAGTCCAAAAGTGATTTTATCTTTACAGCGATACCAGCAACAAAAATGGGTAAAATTTGGAAGCAACAGGAGGCATAGGAGAAAATGTTTTCTTCACAATCAGTGTGTTCATAGCTCCTCTATATCCATATTCTGTGTATATATGGACTGGAAGTTTTGTTGTCTATGGTGATATTGGGATACAGTGAACTAGCATTAGTAGCACTAATAAGAATGTAAATCATATACATTTTCATAGAAACATTAAGTCATGTCCATCCCTTAAGATCTTAGGGCACAAATACTCAAGTTCATAAAGCTTAATCTGCTGCAGCTCATCTCTACTCACTGTATTGTCACTAGAGATGCAGTAACTGTACAGTAAATTGTGCCAGCCTTTAATCACCCCAAAAAGTTGATCATGGAGTTAAGGTAGTTTTAAACTCCACAACACTCCTCATTTCAGGAGTTTAGTGAACTGATGGCCCAGTAAGAGTAAAATATTCCTACTTTGTTAAGTGAAGTTTATTTGTATATCCCAATATTACATAAAAGCTGTCAATGAGGTTTACATGCTCACATCACCAATGGTTCAGACACAGCCAAAGCTCTCTAAGAAGAGAAGGAAAATTAGCACAATAAGAAAAAGTTTTGGAACTCACGCCTTGTCCACTGGATTCAGAGATTTCATGTTGCCTTAAATCAGCACAAAGGGCAAAAATGAACAGTGCTGTACAGCTGATCAGCAGGAGCAGAGTGATGAGTCTAAGGCGCGTCTCCTGTTGCTTCATGTCCTGGCAGTGTTTGATGAGGATAAGCACAGACTTGTCCGGACCGATATCTATCACTGCATCCCCACAGGCAGCTTCAGCTGGCAGAGTGTATCCCATCAGTTTCTGTCCCATGGCGGCAGGTCTGAACTCTGTCAAAGGGTCTGTAAACTGGCTGGTCCTGAAAAAAGCTGTTTACCACTGATACATGCAGTGTCTTATATTAGCAGTTGAACAGTGGGGCTGTAGCCAACCGCCTACACCAAAATCCTCAGTCTGGAATTACCTCATCTGTCCATTCACGCAGATGGGAAGGGAGAGAGAGAGGGGTGAAGCACAGAACAGAGACCCAATGTACAATGTCCAAAACATGTGGATAGGCTTTACCTCTCATGTATTTTTATTACATTCCAGTTGAGCTAAGCATCAGTTTTCTTCAAAGATAAATCCCTGGTAATCTCTTGGAAGAAACAGAAGATCATTTAACAGTACTTACAGATACTAATACAGAATCGTCAGTCTGCTGCACAGACAGACAAAAGATTTTTAAGCCAAGTTATTTATTTTTTCCCAAGTTGTGAATAGTCCAAAAAAGTAGGTACAGCCCGAAATGACTCTTTCTGGATCTCTTTGCTCATTTTGCATGATACAGAAAAAGTATATTGTGTTATTATGTATGAGAATGGAAAATAACAGAAATAAACATTGATATAGATAAATGAACCTGATAATAAAACGTTTTAATTTTGTTGATGTACAAATCAAGGAGAGAAATGTCACTTCTACCTACCATCTTTGGTTTGAAAGAGAGAGTAGATAAATGTTTTAGTTTGTGCAAAGATTTTTTATCTAAATTGGTAAAAGAGTCTTTTGGAATTTTTCAAACAATATTACGTGTCGTTAGAGCAGTATTAATTTTTTTTTGGCCACTTGGGGGCAGTCAGCTGTAAATACAACATGGACTTACTAACACCTTATAAAGTTGTTTAAATCCCTATTTACACATCCAGCAGACGCAGAAAAACATTATTATACATTTGGAGTTGTGTTTGTAGACACTTGATGAACGCAACTCCAATATTAAAACTCTTTAAGGTAGTCTCTTTTTTATGTTAAACCAAAACAATAAGTTGATAGGCACTAAAATGCTCAGTAGAGCTGAGGAAAATTGCAGAAGTCTCTGTGGGTTTGTCACTACAAGAAACAACTTTCACATTACGTAGTCATTTGACCTGTTGTTAATATAACAAGCCCACATCCACGCTAACAGCTCTGTGAGGCAGTGCTTAGGCACAATGGTGCTTTGAGCTACAGATGGGTGACAAATTAAAAGAAAAACCAATATAAAGTGTCTTAGTAAGGTGTTGGGCCACCACGTGCCACCAGAACAGCTTCAATGCGCCTTGGCATTGATTCTACAAGTCTCTGGAACTCTACTGGAAGGATGAACACCATTCTTCCAAAAGACTTTCCCTCATTTGGTGTTTTGATGATGGTCGTGGAGAGCGCTGTCTAACATGTCGGTCCAAAATCTCCCATAGGTGTTCAAACTGAGCATAGCGTTAGTTCAGGCAGGCCACGAAGTCAAGCTCAGCTCACAATCCCGGCTACAACAGCTGATCTCAAAGCCAGCCCTCATCAGCTGACGGCTCGAT
>NTHP01000209.1:35593-82087 GCA_003416845.1 Oplegnathus fasciatus | reverse complement strand
TATATATATATATATATATATATATATATATATATATATATATAAAAAATAGAATAGAAATAGAAATATATATATATTTCTATTCTATTTTATATTTTGATATTTTATCCTAGTTTATTTTATATTTTATATACTATATTCTATTCTCATATTTTGAACTTCTGCACTATTTTATAGCTCATGTCCTAAGTTATCCTTTTACTTTATATTACATTTTATGAGCATTGTTGGAGGGGCTTGGGATTTAAGAATTTCATTGCCAACGACTGCTTCGTGTAATTGTTGTGCATATGACAATAAATATCTTGAATCTNGCCACTTTACTTCACTTGCACCTTATCAGTACTGTTGTCACTTCACCCCACTGCTGTTACTTACTGGTTCTACCTGCTCACCTGTTTACATTCCCGTTATCTGTTCATCTCTGTTTATATTCACAGCCTGGCTCAAGGGAATGACAAATAGGAGACCATACATGGCTTTTAACTTAACTTTGATTTATTTAACAAAAGATAAGTAAAGTAAAGCAATGTGATGCATGTAAATCAATAACATCAGTAATGTGTGTTGTGAATGGATGAGTAGAAAATAAGGTGCATTTTAGGAAAACTAACCCAAAACTTCAACAAACCAAACACCAAGGAGAGAGAGAGAGACTGGCTGACTACAGCAGCTTATATAGCTGAGGACATTAGCCAACACAGGTGTTGGACATCCCACTGATAACTTCCTTTGAAGCCTGACAACCAGGAAGTACCAGAGGGCTGTAACAATATACATTTCCGTTTATATTTATATTTTTATGCATTTATTACTACCATTCATACCTGCATTTTGTCACTTTTGTACACCTGCCTCAACAATATTATATATATATATATATATATATATATATATATATATAAAAAATAGAATAGAAATAGAAATATATATATATTTCTATTCTATTTTATATTTTGATATTTTATCCTAGTTTATTTTATATTTTATATACTATATTCTATTCTCATATTTTGAACTTCTGCACTATTTTATAGCTCATGTCCTAAGTTATCCTTTTACTTTATATTACATTTTATGAGCATTGTTGGAGGGGCTTGGGATTTAAGAATTTCATTGCCAACGACTGCTTCGTGTAATTGTTGTGCATATGACAATAAATATCTTGAATCTTGAATGTCACGGCACGTCTAGGGCTTCCAGGGCTTGGCACCCGTGCATATATGAGATCCCAGAGATGAGCATTCCGCTGCAAGGCTAAAGGTACGGGAAATGTGGGCCTACTTGTTGCCTTGCTGCCCTGGCGCTGATACGGTGCCCGTCACTCGGCCAGCTCACTCTCCGAGGTCCAGGAAAAGGGGGAAACTCCACCGTCAATCTTCATGGCTGCACTCAGATGGCATCTCTCCCACACCTGTTCTGAATTGCCTCTCTTAATTACCTTGTCACGCCCCCTCTCAGCTAACACTGGCTCTGTGACTAGGTAAGCCCACACCCCCTAGCCTGACAGCTGATTTTTATCTTAACCTACAAGCAGCTAAAAAAAGCAGAGAGTTGTGTGATAATTCCTTGTCAGCTTGTCAATGCAAGCAACCCCTTCCACATCACAGATTTGGATTTGCATTTGATTTAGTGTTAATATAAGAAATATTGATTAGTGCAGCTTTAATATACAAATCCTAACTGCCCAGCTGTCTGTGGTTATACAGTATTATGTAGAATTGTTCCTTGCCTAACACACCCTTTACCGGGGAATTGCCCACAGCGAATAAGTCTTGACACTGAACATTCAGTGCCAGGTTAAGGAAGGAAAAGGACACCAGACAAACAGCTTAGCTTCTACATGTCCTTTATCAATTAGGTAAAGGTTACAGCACATGCCTTTTCCAATATTTGCAGACATAAGGCAAAAGCATGTACAGTGTAAAAGTGAAACAGCAAGGAAAGAGTTCTATAAAGCTGCTGGCTGACAGTTATGGCATCATCAGAAGTAATTTGCAGCTTCAGAGTATGATCACAGATTCCTTCTTTGTATTCTGACATTCATACATGAGCCTATTCTTACTGGTCAGTAAAGCAAATATAACAATTGTAAATTAAGTTTGTGTCCTTTTTCATCATATTTCTCACTTAAGGTGAATTAAGTATCATATTCTAAAGAGGCACTGCTGACTTCCAGGGAAGAATGCAAGTTTCTCTGAGACAAAAAATACTAGTAAAAGAGTAAAAGCTAAGTTGATTTAGCTAAATGAAATCAATTAGATTTCTGGTTATAGAACACATAGAACATTGTAATGGAAACAGACTAAATTGAGTTTCTAGCATATGGGGGAAATCTTTGATTAACCTCTGATTCTGGGAATATGGTAAATCTTCTATTGTATGCATTCCATTGCACTTCAGCCTTAGAGGAGTGTAACGTTCTTCCTTGGGAACAGGGGGATTTACTATGTACGATGCACATAAAAAGTGCATGAATAGTATACGTAATATTTGTTCTTAAAGTGTACTGAGGTAGCATATCACATGACATGGTTAAGCTATGTTTGACAAAAAAAAAATTTATAAATGCAGTTGCAAGAACAAAACTTTCCACGCATATCTTAATATGTTTGATTGGAAAGAGAACTTACTGAAATTATAATTATTACTATTCTAATGATGTATTAACTCCCCTGCTCTTTCATTCGTTTCTATCTGCAAGATGTCTCTCGTTTTTCTGACTCACTCACTGTCTTGTCAGAATGGTTGTTATTTGGGGTGTTAAACTTTGCACTCTCCCTCACTCTCTGCACAGCTGATTTCTTGTTTCTCTCCTGCTCTGCGCTGGACTGTTACCGTCTGTAATCATCATCTCTGCCTCTCTCTGGTAAAGTTTTGCCACCACAGCGAAAATAAAATTGCAAAAGAGAACAAAACATTACACAATCAATCATCTGATCCACTTCATCAACACATATGTAGGGTGTGTTGCCCTAGGGTCATTCCATGTTAACTCACCCAGAATTCAGAACTTTTCCCAGTTCATGTCCTGGATATTCTTGAAAAGATTCATGTGAAAACTTCTATTAAATTCATGGTACCTTGCAAAATCCTACAGCTCTACTCCAAATGCTTTACTTATGAATTTTTGAAGTTTCATCATTTCATCATTTTTGCCAATTGCTTATTTTTCACTGGATTGGGTTGAAATTTGTACTGAACATCCAAGAAACCCTAAGGACAATTTGCAACATGTATTCATGTAAATAGTTGTTGCTGAATAAAAATAAATACATTTTTACCTGAAGGAAGAATCTTTAATTTTCAAACATTAATATCTCCACTAGTGTTCACTTTTATGCAACCAAACTTTGATTCTGTGTAGTATTAATACAGTTCTATCACAGCTTGCTTGAGCTGTAGGATTTTGCAAGGTCCCATGAATTTAATAAAAGTTTTCACATGAATTTTTTTCAAGAAAATCCATGACATGAACTGGGAGGTCCTAGGTGAGTTGGTATGGAATGACCCTCTAACGATTAACGTTACTGGAGCCCGAGCGCGTGGTTAACGTGATTGCATGTGTTACCTTTCCAGATCCACAGCTCCTAACCGGAGGAGACATCTGTTTTTATTTTAATTGACTTCAGCCTGGCTTGTCGCTGGTGACTAGACGCTAGTAGAATGGAGACTTTTTATTTCTTTTCTGTGGCAGGGAACACAACACACGGCCTTTCAGTATGATGCTGCAGCCTGAGCTCATCCAGACACTTTATGGCTGACTAAAGTTACTTAACTACCATTACCATAACTACAAACAGCATGTACTTTTCTGTGGCTGCAGCACCGTGCAGGTACTTCTCTCTCACACCTGGAGAGACTCGCCTTCCTCACAAACTTGCTAGACTGCGTCACAGGAGGAAATACATATGTACTTATTTTGGGATTCTCAGCGTGAGAAATACGAGGTGTGGCGTGTGAGCTGGTTGATATGCGTGAGTCTCACGGTCAAAGCACGAGACTTGGTGGCTCTGTCATATTATATGGGAATTTCTGATACGCCACCGGCGGTGGATGTTCCTTTCATGCACTCGCCTTGAAGTTATAATCTCGAAGACTTTCATTTTGTTGTCTTTCACGACACCTATTGCAATAATCGGTAATTACAGGTGTGTTTTTGGACCTCACTTAAGTTTCAGTTTCAGTTTTCTCGTTTGTAGTCATCGATCTTTTCTTTGTTTGTTTGGCCATAATAACCCGTTTACTCACAACACTAGCAGAGACCGGAAAAAACAGTACGCCACTTCACACACAGGTGAGTTGAAGAGCGAGTCTGTTGTTAAAAGTCTTGGTAAAAGCCTAAGTGTGCTGCTGCTTGTGATTTTTCCGGGAAAGTCGCTCCCGACACCCGGGTCATAAATACTGCAAATGCAAGGGCTTTCATCAGTGGGCCATAGGCTCAATCACCATTGTGTTGCATCATTCGGTGATAGATAGTGACTTAACAGACGTTTATTTAAATGAAAATCTTCGAGATTATATGTTTAACATCGCCGCCGGTCTCTCATGTGCAGTCCCAATCAACCCCATTCAAAACTCCACATGGTATGGTGCAGACAGAAGGGCAGACTGCTCCCTCTCCTTCTCCGCCCTTTAAAGGGCGGCGCCTGTACTCATATTGTACATAGTTACAAAACTAACATTCCTGCCTATTCATTTTGAAAGAGCAACAGCCAATGAGGAGACTCCAACACTTGGCCGACCAATCATGTGACTTCATCACTCAGTCAGTCACTCAGTCAGTCAGTCACTCACTCACTCACTCAGTGACAGACTTTTGGGTCTGTAGGGCCTCTGCGGTCCAGCCAAAAACTCCTTCTGGAAAAACAATTATATGAAATTACAATCAAATTTATGGACCTTCTGTGCTTAAATTGCCTTTCCATTGCACAAGTCTTGAAAAACAAAAATATACTAAAAAGACTGCAAGTCAACTTCATTCCATTGATGCTGGAACACCAGGATTGGTGACATGTTTCAAACAGTCATCTTTTGTCAAGGCATCCAATACTGTCAATACTTTTGCTTCAGGGCGCTCTTTGCTTGCAAAAAAAAAATGTAATACACATTTGTGACCATTTTGAGTCTAATTTCTCTCCGTATTTCCCCCCCACTGCATTTGCAAAAACTACACTGACTGAAAAAGATGTTGTCTATAGAATTATATTTGTGTGAAAGTGCACAATGCAACATTTTAAACACAGAAAGTCTTTTGTAAAATGATATATTGTAGAGAAATTGCAATAATGCAAATAATTATTTAATTTGAGTAGACAAAAATCTGTTCTGTGCTCAGTAAATTTAATTGCATTGTTATTATCCACATAAACTCATAATAATAATCTCTCTCATTTTGTTTCACTCATTTGCCCTCTTTCAAATTCCCTGTGCTATGCACTCTCAAACCCTCAGACACCCACAGTAGCACTCTTGCTCTCTCAACATCTCTGCTACAGTATATGCGCTCTCAAGTTTGCCAGCACTTTCAACTTCGAAAAGTGTTACAATGTGCTTTAATTTCAGCCAAATGGAGGACTGGAATTTGTAATTTTTGGCTGTTTCATCTCAGATCCGATCACTAGTAGAATTATTGGTCATTAGTGAAGTACTGGGAGAATGGTAACTGGAATTCTTAAAATTGGACACGAAGTGGGTTGAAACACATTTGCAGTTTGTCTTAGCTTTAGCTGTTTTACAAATTTAGCCCACGTCAATAATTTTGGTGAGTACAGAATACATTTCCGTACTAACATGCATAACATGTATAACCAGTCTCATTGTATTGCCACTGATAATAATTTCTGCGCCTGCAGAAAATATCTTATATTTAATATTTTATTTTATTTTCTGTGCTCAAAATGTCTACTGCAAATGTGATAAATATAGATTAATGCAAGAGAAGTCAGGCTTGTGTTTTGAGCATGTGGAAAGAAACAATGGGGAAAAAAGGAACAATGGAACAGATGTAGAAAAACTTGTTTCATGTTTGAGCATGTCTAAACAACTGAATGGTCAACCAAAGTCCTCAGTGAGAGCTGGTGGTAAGTCTCCACCACTCATCCAAGGCCTACTTGGTATGGTCCTGTACCCAGTGACATAGCCTGAGGCAGTAAGTCTGTGGACTGACGGTGGAGAAGGACCGACCTGGGTGTCTCAGCCTCTTCCACAAATGCTCTAGTTTCTTCTTAAAACTGTAAACTGTGAAAATGTCAATGATGCCGATGAAGTAGCGCTGCTCAGGCCCATCAATGACGTGCAGGGGATTCTTTAAGTTGGGCAGTAAACGTCGGTTTTGGGCCCTGAAGTCTGGAAGCTCAGCAGCGTCACCGCCTGGCCCTGCAAGCTCTAGCCATGCGTCTCCTGCTTGTGATTGCTTCAAACTGTCGCCATCTATTTCAGACATAAGTAAGGTGGAGTCATCTTCTGGGACTGCCCCAGGGACAGCAGCTATGCCCGCGTGGAGAGGGCTGGAGCCTGGATTCACAGATCTTAAATGATAAAGTCACATGAAAGAGAATGGGTATGAGTCATTGCAAATTTTGTAGCCTTACTCACAATCCACCTGTGTTGTAAAGTGTTCTTATCTGTCTACACAGCCAGATAACAAAACAGCTTAGTGGCACAACAGATCAGTCTGAGGCAAAAATAGTTCATCTTTGAATACATCTAAAATCATGTCTCATAACATTATGTTTCCGCAAACTGTTCTACATTTAATGAAACCTTCAGAAGAATTAGGGAAAGTAACTAGGAAAAAAACTTAAGATACCTCTGACTGCATCTTAACCACAACATGACCGAGATTATGGCGATAAATGAAGAAAATAAACACATCCCGAGAAGAGTGTTCAGCGACCGGGAGAACCCGATGGATACGCTTAACGATGAGCAGATTTTACACTACAGATTCAGGATTCAAGCGGCCATACAATATGAAGATCAATTTGTTAACAGATAAAATCAACATTCAGTCGATGTCCAGTTAGTTTACAATAATGAAAATAAAATAACCAACGTTGTAGCTGTTATTTGCAGATCACATTGACTTTTTAGCATGTGCTTTCTTTTATTGTATTCTCCAGAAGTATAATCTTTTCCTCCTCTGGCCAATTGGTTTTCTTCTCATCTTTTCTTACTATCTATAGGCCAACTCTGTGAGATGATAATGGGAGAGGCCAGTGCAAGCAAACAAACGGTCTACATGGAAACTGTAGAATTTTACTGTTGTAAAATCTCTTTCAGTGCAATAAATGCCTTTTAATGTTTTTTCTTAACTAAGGAAACCTTTTCAGAGATTCTGTGCAAGTAAGTCCCTCAGCTGAGGAGAAATTAAGTCTTAAGGAGAAAACTTAAGGTGTGTGTGCAATCGGCCCCTGGTAGTTGTCCCTGTTTGAGTTTCTGCCTATAGGAAGGCAGAAGCAGAACTGACATGTGATCTGATCTGCCAAAAGGGGGGCGAGGGAGGGCCTCATATCCATCCCGAAAAGGTGTGTAAACATGGTCGAGTGTGTTACCACCACGTGTAGGACAGTTGATGTGTTGGTGATATCTCGGCAGGACTTTCCTCAGGTTGGCATTGTTAAAATCCCCGGCCACAATAAAAGATTCTGAGTTTTCTTTCTTGGATCAATGTTTGTTAAATTTTTCTGTGAGGTGAGACAGATGCTCTAATTACAACAACAAGGTACCAGTTTTAATTACAGAATGATATATGACTTCTTCATACCACATGTTGTACCTTGTACCCTGCAACTTTTCCTCAGAATGGATGTTTTGAGTATGTGTTGAGTAAATGAAATCATCTGCTTAACGTTACGTGGTTGACGCGCTATTACCCAGTAACAACCCCGCCTACATTTAAGAGTACTGTCTGTGGTGGAAACGTAACACAGATCTAGGGTTTAGGTACTTTTGGGCAAGGGTACTATATACTATACCAAAGGTACTATACCAAAGTGCTTAATTGAAACGCGGCTTTACACTCACTCTCACTACTTCTGGTAGAGAGAAGCTGACCCAGTGTCTGCTCTGTAGTATTTCCCAGAACCATTATGTTTGTTATGAACTGGCAGTGCTATTTCCACAATCTTTCTAAAACGTCAGAAGACTACTGATGATTCAGTTTGCTTCTTCTTTAAAGTTGCGTGCGTAAGCAGTTTGGTTTAGAGTCAAGGGATCCACAGCACATCAGAATCCAAAGCAGCCAACTCAGTTGCAACAATGAGTCACACTTGAGTGGAAATCACAATGTCTGGCTTAGAATTGAGCTCCTGGCGCTTTAACACTTCACTCTTTAATAGCACAATACATTTTTCTCTATTTTGCATGTATAACATTTTTATTTCAAGAAATTACACAAAATCATCAAAAACAGGACTGTAAAGAACACAGTGACATCAACATATTAGGCAGGCTACAAACAGTATTCATGTAGTGGGATCTGATACAGATACTTTTGTGTTGGTCCACTTAAACCTAAGCTGTGTCAGTTTCACTTTCTCCGTACTAGATCAATATTTTTCATACTGTCAGCAAATCCCCTGAAAAAACAAAAACTAATGTTAGTGTTAGTACATCTCTCAATACTGTCTGCTTTCACTACCCTGTCTGTGGCTCTCAGCCCCAAATCCACTGGTTCCTACCTGTTTAGGTATTTTCCTAAAAAATAGTTAGCTTTCTGTTTCCCTCCGTCCTCCCCATGTTCATCATGACAGGTATAAAGTTGCAAAAATACTAAGTTAACAAAGGAGTATTTTTACTTTTGAAGTAGAATTAAATCAATGGACATGTTTTTAACTTACTTTTTTTCTTATTTTGACTGAATATATTTGTTTGTTAAAGTCCCCCTCCAGTCAAAAATGTATTTTTCTTCTTGTTGCGCATTTGGATGTTTAAGCTTCGCTATACTGAATGATATATGTGCAAAGTTTCACCCTAGAAGACTTTTTTCACATTCATCTTTTTAAGGAGTAAAGTTTCTCTGTGCTCAAATCTGAGTTTAATATGTTTTAAGTACCAGCAGGATTTTGTGACATCAAAACTAGTTTTGAAGCTATTGTGTTCCAATGTGCAACTTACATAAGCATGATGTGGAAACTTGAAGCATCCAGTGCACACTGAAAATGGGCACATTTGCATATTCATAGATTCTTCAATGAGGGAGAACAATATGGAAACATATATCAGACAGAAATTATTATTCAAAGCAGATTATTTTTATGTCTCCAAAGTACTCTCAAGTGCTCCCAGCTGGGCGTTTTCAGAAGACTCCCTGGTGTTTTCAGCTGAGAAAAAAAGCTTTGGTGGACACAGGCCCTTACTGTTATTTAGCTCATGTTAGCATGATAACACACTAAATGAAGATAGTGAACATTGTAAACATTGTACCTCCTAAACGTGTTAGTATTGTCATTGAGTGCTTTTGTGATCATCAGAGATAATGATATCCTCTGGAAGTGTAAGTCGCACTGAATGATATCAACATCAAGATATGACATCAAGATTTGACTGAGTTAAGACTCCAAAAAGGAGTACGATTTTTAACTTTTGATTTTTGACTCAAATTCACCTCATACAGTGCTTCCCCTTCAACTCTCTGACGCCCCTCTGGTGAGGCTTTTGTCTTTCTCTTTTGAGTTTGTTCTGCTACAGTAAATGTCCATGTCCATTACGGACCACGACATGTAATTTCACAATGGATAAAATTACAGAGGAGCACAGCAAATATTTCATTTCCCACCTCCCCCTGTACTGTTAATTCCACCTGAATGGGGTTTTAGTCTTGTTGCTTGATAAATTACTTAAATAATTAATCAATTATCAAGGTATTCTTTTCAGCACTATTTCTAAGACTGACACTAGTACTGTATACTGGCAAACAGGTACTTTACAACTCTCTAATTGCACTGTTAATGAAAAATCGGGGAACTAAAAACAGGGCCACAGGCCACAGAATGTTGAGAAACCCAGGAATGTAATGTCAGGAAAGCAGCATAAGGACACTGACTTTTTGGTTCTCATGATGAGGGTGGCGAAGGAGAGACTCTGGTGGCGTTCATCATGGTGTAAGGGCTGATGGGCCAGGAGGAGACTGTAGTCCAACACATTGAGGCTCCGGAGGAAGTGTGTGTCGATCTCCACCTGCCGCAGGAGCCAGGGACGCTGCTGGTCTGCGCACATACACACACCACATAACATTACAACTCAAACATGACTGTACAGAAATACACAGCAAACACATCCAGTATGTTTAATATATGGACATTAGCACTGGCATTTACACACACACCATTGGCATCAAAATTTTATTTCCATCGATCCATTTTCTTCCGCTTATCTGGGGCCGGGTCGCCGGCTAAGCTAGCTGTTCCAGACGTCCCTCTCCCCAGCATTTTCCAGCTCCTCCGGGGGAATCCCAAGGTGTTCCCAGGCTAGGAGATATGTATTCCCTCCAGCGTGTTCTGTGTCTGCCCCGGGGTCTCCCAACAGTTGGACGTGCCTGGAAAACCTCAGAGGGAAGGCCCCCGGAGGCATCCTGATCAGACGCCCAAACCACTTCAACTGGCCCTTTTCGACACAAAGGACCAGTGGCTCTACTCTGAGCTCCCTCCAGATGTCTGAGCTCCTCACCCTATCTCTAGGCTCAAGGCTGAGCCAGCCATCCTTTTATCTCCGATATCATTCTTTAGGTCACTACCCAAAGCTCATGACCATAGGCAAGGGTTGGAATGTAGATCGACTGGGAAAGCTTTGCCTTCCAGCTCAGCTCTCTCTTCACAGTTCTTCTCTTGTGCTGAACACAGCCTGAGCCAAGCCCTGCTTTCCCTTCCTGAGTCATCTAACGATTAGCCAGAACTTCCTTGAGGCCAACCGAAAGTCCTTCTCCATAGCCTCCCTGAACTCCTCCCACACCTGGGTTTTAGCTTTGGTGACCACCGAAGCCACAGCCGCTCTGGCCTCCCAATGATCCAACTCAAGACCAGGTGGTGATCAGTTGACAGCTATGCTCCTCTCTTCACCCGAGTGTCCAAGATATATGGCCGCAGATCTGAAGATACAACCATAAAGTCGATCATCGATCTTTGGCCTAAGATGTTCTGGTACCAGGTACACTTATGGACCACCCTATGTTTGAACATGGTGTTCGTTATTGCCAATCCATGACTAGCACAGAAGTCCAACAACAAAGCATCACTCAGGTTCAGATCAGACAGGCTGTGCCTCCCAGTCACCTCCCTCTAGGTTTTTCTGTCATCACCCACGTGAGCGTTGAAGTCCCCCAACAGAACTAAGGAGTCCCTAGGTGGTATCCCTTTCAGAAAACCAGCCAGCAACTCCAAGAAGGCCGGGTACTCTGTACTGCCATTCAGTGCATAAGCATGACAGTCAGATCTTCCCTCCCAGTGACTTGCAGTCACATATAGGCAACCCTCTTGTTCACCGGGAAGAACTCCAACACAGCGTCGCTCAGCTGGGGGCTCATGAGTATCCCCACACCCGCCTGGCGCCTCTCACCCTGGGCGACTCCAGAAAGGGAGAATCCAGCCCCTCTCCAGGAGCTTGGTTCCAGAACCAGTGCTATGCGTAGAGGTGAACTATATCAAGTTCAAGTATCTAGAGCCAGTCTGCGATGCCAGGGGTCAGCACGCCTAGGTCCTCGCCTTTGCTTGCCACTTGGCATACAAAGCACCCAACCCCAATGCCTATCCCTGTAGATGGTGGGTCCACAGGGTGGCAGCTCCATGTAGCCTTCAGATGCTCGCTGGCACACCTCCAGGAGGTATCCCCGGTTTCCCTGTTCCAGGTGAGGTGCTTTTAGGCAGATTCATATGGGGAGTGTCAGACAATCTTACAGGGTGTCTACAGGCATAAACAAGTTAAATTTAAGACTTTTTAAGACCTTTTTAATACCATTTTAAATGAAATTTAAGACTAAACTTTCGATGGAAATACACACCAAAAGTGAAAATAAAATAAGCATTTGCAGGCACCACGAGTAATTGTTATTCTCAAGCCATTTGTCGTTAAACTTGTATTTTCCTACCCTGTCCACGCAAATCACTAATTTTGTAGGCTAACCCTATTTGTTGATGAAACGGGTGTAACAGTTTTCTCACATTTTCTTTGTTAGATCACAGCAAATGTTCATTCACCCGTGTCCGTACTTCTATTTTCTTGTGTGAACACACACACATTCAGTGAAATTAAAGATAAGCTACAACAATCTAAGTATAAAACAAATGTTCAAAATGCAAATTTAAAGCAAACAGCACAAAAGTGGCCAAATGATTGCGTGTGTACACCTGTACACTGAGTTGACTAAACTGAACTTTAACTACATGACTAAGTATAATACCAAAGTTTTTTAAAAAAAAACACGCCCCTGTACAAACGTTTTGACTCAAAGCAAATGTTCTTTCACCCTTGTCAGCCAGCCAGTTAAGAGTCACTGCATATGTCATATGATTGCTATGTTGCACTCATTGCTATGATACTGTAATTCCTCCATGAAGACGTAAGACGTGCAAACTGTGTAGCCTACAGCCATGCTGGGTTAGGTATGTTAGGGTTAGTCTCGCCCCTCCCCTGGGACCAATTTGCCTTGGGAGATCCTGCCGGGAGCTAACACAGCTCCCAGGGTCACAGGGACCCTCCACCACGTTAAGGTGGCAATTCTTGGATTCAAATTTTTATTTGAATGAGATTTATTTGAATAAGATGTTTGCACATGGTTAATTTAAGATACAGGAATGCACTTTGGCGCAATGTTAGAAACAATATAGTTATTGGCTTGAAGGGAATGCTCCGCCGTGGAGCTCCGCAGTCGGCTCGCGATTTGCAGCGGTGGTTTCTGCGCCTGTTCTGTTCTGTTTCTCTGCTTGCCGCGAGCGAATCTGGCCAGAAAACACACTGATAACTGTATAAACTGAATAAACAAACACGTTATTATGGTTGTAATATGTTAATTGTATATCATTGAAGCCACAGACCTAACTACACAACACTGGGAGCAAACACTTTGTCTATACTGTGGCCATTCATTTACGACGATAAAAACTCATTACTATAGGCGCTCCAGAAGTGGACAAACATGTACAGTGTTATCCAGGAACACATGAAAGGCTTTATGTTATGAATTCACAAGGTTATTACTTAAAGATCACCTCTCCATGTGATTACAAAAGAGCAGAGGGGCAGAATTGCTTGACCGGCGTGGAGAAATGCGCTGCTGGTGTGAACAGCCAGGCTGCTGCTTGCCAGAGAGTTGTCATATTGCGGCGCTTTGCGGCGTGTCCGCCTCCTGTGTGTCCCCGGCGTTACACAGCTTCATATGACTATGACACATAAACATCACATTCTGTTTGCTTACCCAGAGTTATGTACTGGCCTTCAAAGTTGAGGTCTTTGAGAACCACAATAATCTGGCTTCCCTCTGGTGCAGGCTCTGTCCAACGACTCACCTCACAGCCCTTAATGTCGTACCTGGCAACACAAAACAAACATCAAACCACCCAAGAGTCTGTTTCTGTGTTGTTAACACCATACTAATACTACTCATGCTTTGTATTTCTGGGGTCAAGCTAAACAAGCTTACCTGGCATTGATTCGATCATCTGGATAAAACACACTTTGCATAACAATGAAGTATTTCTGCAAAGGACAAGTGAACAAAAGGAATGTGCTTTATAATGCTTTGTAACATCCTTTAAACATAATGCCACATAGAACAGTGATAAAATTTGATCTGTACCTTCCGTCTGTGTGGGATTTTGATCCTGTGAACACCTTGAAAAAAACAGTGAGAAATCCCTCAGTCCAGTGCAACGTATTATCTGACATATTGTCACCTTATAACGTTGTAATGGCGAGCATGTTGACAGTTGCCTATTTATACATCCAGCAGACACAGAGTAACAATAGCATTCATTTTAGTCAGGTTTCTGGACACTCGATGAATGAAAGTCCAATATTCACTCTCCTTTTTGCTCTGTTTTGGTCTCTGCTAAATGCTCCACTATGTTCACCTGGTAGTTGCTAAGTTTGTCTGTCAATTGGTGTTGAGCAGGTAATGTACAGTGGGTTTATCAGAGCTTTTTCTTCTTTTGTAAAACCAACTCAATGAGCTTAAAGAGGCAAAAAAGGTCCGTAGAGCTGAAGGGAGCAGCAAAGTTGAGTGATACTTCCCTGTGGGCTTGTCACTACAAGCAACTCCTTTCACATTACACATCAGTGTTAATATAAGTGTTAATATAAAAATATTGTAATATTGTAAGTGCAGCTTTAAATCAAAATGTATTTAAAGTGGGAAAATTGTTATTTAAAAGGACATCAACAAGATCACTTTGATCTGGGTAGGTGTGTGTTCATAAAGGTGTGGGTGAGTGTTATATTCAAGACCTTTAGATTCTGTTAAAAAAAAGTTTTACTTACTTCACATTGCTGCTGTCAATTTTCAAAAAAACCCCAATGACATTTGAGACTGATTTCCTTCCTTCCAGACAGCCGTTGGTTTCTATGTATAAGTAGTTTAAGTTTAACTATGAAACTACTTTAACTTGCAAACACTTGAACCTCTCTTATGAAATTCATCACAGTTGATCACAGTAAGTCACTTTCAGCGCGTGCACAGAGTAGAGCAGTAGCAGAAGTCAGAAATCTACAACATACACAAAGGGATGATACACGGACCCGACTTCAATAACTTCATGAGTCACACATCGTGGCAACAACAAGCACGTCCAACCGTGTTCAGCACTTTTTAGTTTCTTCTGGAAACACTTCCGTTGTCGTTTTGTGTATTTGCAGTGTGTTTCTGTATTTGGTTGTATTTTGTGTATTTGCTGTGCGTTTCTGTATTTGGTTGTGTTTTGTGTATTTGCTGTGCGTTTCTGTATTTGGTTGTGTTTTGTGTATTTGCAGCGTGTTTATGTATTTGCAGCGTGTTTGATAAAATGCTGCACATGTGTTGTGAAATTGATGAAGATGTTTTCTTAATTTGCTTGGGTTTTGTCTATTTGTGTTTTGTTAAGTTGCAGTGCCTCCAGATGACAAACAATGATCAAATATGGACATTGGTGGAAAGTAACAAAATACATTTACTTAAGTACTGTACTGAAATACAATTTTGTGGTACCTGTACTTAACTGTATTTCCATTTATGCTACTTTATACTTCTAACCCTAACCCATTTCAGAGAGAAATATTGTACTTTTTAACTTCACATTGTTAAAGATCTTTGGTTCCAACCCTTTTTGGCTTGTGGCCCCTAACAGAAAACCAGGGTGTGTTCAGGACCCCTCGTCACATCTGAGATGTCTATGACTAGTTAGCTGTCATTTCTCCTCTAAACTTCTCACATGATTTCATTTAAAAGACAGGCAGCAGCACTTTTCTGCTCTGTTGAAAAAACCCTGTCTCCACAACACACATATGACACTATCACACGCGAAATAATCTCTAAATAATTAAATCTATGATAAAATATGTCATATATAAATCAGTATTAATACAATGTTCCATAAAAGAAAAACTCAAAAAAATCTATATTTCAGTTAGTTATTCCTAGTGTGCTCACTCTCTGCTTTGTTTAGATATCTTGACAAAATACACTGTTATTGTGTATAAGTGTCTGTGTCTGTGTAGGATGTGTGTACCTAGGAACTTGACCACCAGTGAATGGGGGTATTTCCGTAGATGTTCCATGTAGATCTTCAGGTTGGCCAGAAGGAATTTGATTTCCCTTTTGTTCTGGGTCTTCAAAAAGAAGCGTTTATCATTTCTAGAAGTTCAAAAGTACAGAGTAAGTAGATCTCTATCCTATGAATAATTCAACAACCCAAACTCTGACTTTTACGATCAAAAGATAGATTTACCAATTCCTAACACAAAGTACTGTATAGTCACTGTAATCATTAAATTTGTCATTCAGCTTTAGAGGAGCAACAACTTACTGCTATCTTAAACTTTAAGATAATAGAGGCATCTTTTGCATACCTAAGAACACCTCTGTTATCGTGTACATTGACTCCTAGTTTTTCCTAGGCAAGTGTTAGGTTTAGAGTTATGGTTAGACATACATTTAGGGCTTGAGGTTATGCAAATAGGATTTCCATCCAAAATACACGTTAATTTATATTAATTTATATTATTAATTTATAACAGTAAAACTCTGTGTGTGTGACTCACGTCAGGAAGAAGTCGGCCTTGCTCTTGGAGTTGCTGATGAACTGGAGGTAGCAGTTTTCAGAGCAGAGCGACTGCTGATACTCCTGCTCTGTCATTCCTAAAGAGCCACGCAGGCTGGCAAACACTGGGCCTGCAAACGTCTCCATTGTAAAATCCTACACACACACATACACATGCAACTAAATATGCAAGTGGAAGCATTCAACACAATAATTAATTTGAGTCCTGTTAATTATTGAGACACAGACCCATCCACCTACCTTATGAATCTGAGTGACCTCTAATCTGAAGTCATCATCTGACAGTTCATTCTAGAGTGGGAGAAAGAGGAAAGATGTCACAGAGAATAAGAAGGGCTAATTATTAATTAACTAAGCTTAACATTAATTTATACACAGTATATATTGCACATGTGCACATGTTTAGATATACATGTAAAATATATACACTGTTTAATATAAAGAGTATAATATATGACCATGAGTGTATAGGACTGGGTATCGTTCATCTTTTGTTTTATTTTTCAGCTCCTTGGCATTTTTTACACACTCAAAGCAGTTTCATAACATAAAAAATATAAACCTATTTACCACAACTTGAAGTTGTCGGTATAATCTAATGTTACATGGGTCCCAGTTTAAGTCACCGTACCTATTACAGTAACGTTAACTTTAGTAAACAAATGAACACATGAATCTGTTTCTACATAAACAAAGGTTGGTGTACAGATGTCACAGTATTGAAAAAATCATGCAGTCCTCACTTAGAGACTCTTTTCATAAACTGCAAACCATTTTATTCACCGCAAGAGTTTTCGTCGTTTGTTCTGGTTAGTGTTTACATCCATCCACAGGCCTGTTTTACTGAGGCGTTACAACACCTGGCTGACCAGATCACAGACGTGGAGCGAAAACATCCAGACTCTCCGCTCATTGTTTTGGGGGATTTTAACAAAGCAAACCTCAGCCATGAACTTCCTAAACACAAACAGCATATTAAGTGTCCCATCAGGGATTCAAACATTCTGGACCACTGCTACACAACTTTAAAGGACGCTTATTGCTCTGTTTCCCGGGCAGCTTTGGGAATCTTTGATCACTGTCTGGTTCATCTCATCCCGGCCTACAGGCAGAAATTAAATCTGCCAAGCCTGTGGTAAAGGCTGTGAGGAGATGGACCAACGAGGCAAAGCTGGAGTTACAGGCCTGCTTTGACTGCACTGATTGGAGTGTTTTTGAAGCTGCAGCTACAGACCTGGATGAACTCACCGACACTGTGACATCTTACATCAGTTTTTGTGAGGACATGTGTGTGCCAACCAAAACCTTATGCACATACAACAATAACAAACCCTGGTTTACTGCAAAACTCAGGCAGCTTCGTCAGGCAAAGGAGGAGGCCTACAGAAGTAGGGACAGGGTCCTGTACAACCAGGCCAGGAACACACTGACGAAGGAGACCAGAGTAGCAAAAAGGAGCTACACTGAAAAGCTGAAAAAGAGCTTTTCAGCTGATTCAGCGTCAGTGTGGAGGAGCCTGAAAGACATTACAAACTACAGGAGACCATCCCCGCACACTGTGGAGAACCATCAACTGGCAGACGACCTGAATGTGTTTTATTGCAGGTTTGACAACCTCACATTCACATTCACACACCTCACCTGCTCTGACTCTGACATCAAACAACCACCTACACTCCCTGCCACCCCCTTCACCCCTCCCCACTGACCCCCCAACTGCACCACCTGTGAAGAGGACGTGTGTCAGCTCTTTCAGAGACAGAAGATCAGGAAGGCACTAGGACCAGACGGCGTGTGTTGTAGTAAACTTTCATTAAAAAGTGCTCTGTATTATAAAATAGTAAAATGTACTCAGCATATCAACTATATCCATATTTAAAGTTAAGTTTGCATGAATAAAGAGATTGTGTTTGTTCTAGCATGTAACCTGAAAGTTATAAAGTTTTTAAAAAAAAATACAGTCTGGAAATAAAAAAAATAATGGTGTCAGGGACTTGCCCAAGTCTGGAAATCCCCGAAATTACTGGTGTCAGGAACATGTCAAAACTTGCCTGGGCAGGGGCTGACAGGCCATGGTGGGGCAGTGGGCTGCTGTTCATGTTCTTTCATTTTTTCATTCTTATTGTCCTCTTCCTGTGTTTTTCTACGCCCTTCTTGCCTAAACCACCCCAACACTTCCTTTTCCCTAGCTCTCTTGCCTTCCCGTTTATTGCTCGTATCTTTAGCCTTGTAGTGTTTTATATTGGCTTCCACTTCATCGCAGCAGGCTCCATCAAAGGTGCCTTCTTTTGGCCACTACAGCTTTCCTGATGTCTGTTCATGTCACTTTTTCATGCATAGTTGGATCTGTTTTTTACGATCTGGATATTGTTTTATTACCAACTCCATTGGCGCCGACACTCCATCTCACTTTGTTACTTTTGCCCCCATGTATCCTTGCCGGGTACTGCTGGCTAGCGATCTGGGGATTTCTGGCTGGGAATTAATAACACCAGTTCTCTCATCACAACCACAGGATGAGCCCACCATAGCTGTGACAATACAAAATCAAGAATATTCTTTCATGATTGATACGGGGGCCACCTACTCATGTATTGGAAAAACTGGCTCAAAACTCCCCCTCTCCAGTTCATCAGTCAAGACTGTAGTCTTCTCTGGGAAAATTCAAGAGATACCCCTTACTCAGCCGGTTCCATCGCTAATTGCAGGAAAAACTATAGTTGCACCCTTGCTATATTCAGACAATACACCTATCAACCTACTAGGAGGAGACCTTTTATGTCCTCTAAAGGCCAACATTATGTGCACCGAGGATGGCCTCTATGTAGACTTTCCAGAAGACCCATCAGCAAGGATAATGCCAGTACAGACACAACGGGAAGCCATCAACCAAGTTCAGCCATTGGTATATTGCCAAAATCCAGACTGCTCCAAGAATAGAACAAATGGAAGCCATGGGTACAAACTCAAGTGGAACATGCCACTGAGCCACAATTACCACTCCATTGTACTCTTATGTATGATGAACAACAAAAGCATAAGGACTATGAGGACTGCTGGGAAGAGCTGATTAATAGAAAACCGTATTATATGGTTAGCCAGGACGTGTACATAGGACCACAAGGAGCAGCTGCAGCTGTGACACTCCCCTCTGAGTTAAAAGACTGGTTCCAGGTCCAAAATTTCACCCCCCATATCACACACCGCTGGTGGCAAAAGGACACGAATCCCATGAACTAGGTCCAATGGTAAAAGCAGCATTGCAAGTACAGGAGTGGAGACCCACCAAGAACAAGTACACTCACACCTCGCCAGATAGAAAATACATCAGAATATCATTATGAGCATGTGATGAAGGACTAACAGAAAAGGTCTTAGTGAACGAAAGGACACCCACACAGATGCCACTAACAACAGAACATGAAAATCTACTGAAACTAGTACCACAGGAAGTATGGTCTAAACATAAGATAGATGTAGGGCAAGTTAAATCAGCACAACCCATGTACATCAAGCTTAAACCAGGAGCCGGCTACCATACAGAAAACAATATCCAATGAAGCAGCATGCTATAGAAGGAACCAGAACCACAATTGAGGGCCTGCCGGAGGCAGGGGTTTTAATAAAAACAAAAAGCCCCTGCAACACTCCTATTTTTCCAATCAAAAAGCCACACTCTGCCGATTATCGATAGGTACATGACCTAAGGGCCATCAACTCCATTGTCAATGCCGAAACACCCATTGTCCCAGACTCCCATACACTGCTCACCAATATTCCACCTGATGCACACTGGTACACGGTAATTGATTTATGTTCAGCCTTTTTCGGTGTACCACTGCATCCAGACTCACAACATCTATTGGCCTTTACTTATCTAGGACAGCAGTACACATACACACATGTAGCTCAGGGCAATGTCAAAAGTCCATCCATATTTAACAGGGTGTTGGCCCAAGATTTGCAACACCTAGATGTTCCAAGTGCTGTAATTCAGTATGTGGACAATTTGTTAATCTGTAGTCCAACAAAACATCAGTGTGAGAAAGACTCTATTGCAGTGCTAACAGTGCTAGAAACAGGAGGACACAAAGTCAGTAGGGACGAGTTGCAATTCTGTCAAGCAGAAGCTGAATACCTAGGAAGAAGATTGTGTGGGGATAACAGGCTAATCACAAATGGAAGCTAACTAAAGCTCTAAACTAAAGTGGGACAGATGCTCTCTTTTCTGGGGATGGCGGAATACAGTCGCCCATGGATCTGTGACTATGCTGTTAAAACAGTGCCTCTGCACGCCCTCATATGAGCTGCAGGACAAACGAATAATTCAGCCCAACTGCAGTGGACAGAGGAGGCGGAGGGAGACTTCCAGGCGCTAAAAGGAGACTTGCAATCTGCCCCAGCACTTGGAAAACCGGACTACTCCAAGCCCTTCCATTTGTATGTTGCGGAACGATCAGGATATGCAAGTGCAGTGTTGATGCAAGATACGCCAACACGTAAATAGCCACTAGCCTACTACAGCACCAAATTAGACAACATTGAGGCAGGCCTGCCATCTTGTTATCAGGGATTGGCTGCAGCAGCTTTTGCATTTCAAAAGGCCTCTACACTAACCATGGGACACTCAGTGGTCCTGTACCAATTACATGCCTTGCTCACAAGCCCACAGTTCGTTCTAACTCAAGATAGGAAAACAGGTTATGAGGTTATACTTTCAGCACCTGAACTCACCATCCAACGTTGTAACACAGTGAATCCAGCAACTCGGATGGTGTTGCCTGTGGATGGAACTCCGCATGACTGTGTCCAAGCAACACACACCTTCATGTGAGCATGTGATGACCTGTATACCCGGCCAATCACAGCTGAGTTTACGTTGTTTGTAGAGGGCTCCTGTTTTAGAGGTGCTACAGGGAACCATGCAGGTTATGCCATAGTGCAATTAAATAAAGACAATACCTTTACACATGTTCAGGCAACTAAGATTGCTCAACCATGTTCTGCACAGCTAGCAGAAATTAAAGCTTCAACAGCCACGTGTCAATTAGCACAGGGAAAGCATCTTAATGTATGACGGCACCCCAGTTACACATGGGGAGGCTGTCTCTACACTGCTGGATGCAATGCACCTCCCAGTGGCGGTTGCTATCATCAAGTGTCCAGCACACCAAAAAACAGACTCCCTGATAGCCACAGGTAATAACTTAACAGATGAGGCTGCTAAACAAGCAGCAACAGGCGCCAGCATGGCACCGATACCGTTTGCAGCAGATTGTAAGCCTCTTACAACCCACTCTTCTCTTATAATGGCTCAAGAAAAGGCTGATTCTTATGAAAAGTCAGTATGGATAAAAAGGAGGGCTGTCAAGATCACACAGGACGGTCCCCAAAAGGGGTTGTGGAGAAGCCCCAATGGCCATTTTGTGTTACCCATTTCGTTGTTGCAGTTTGCTATTAGAAATGCACATGGTCAGGACCATTGCGCAAGGGGGAAGGTGCTTAAACGTGATCGAAAGGCGATCCCAGAGAGTAGCAGTGTAGTGGATCACTAGCAGCGAGACAGGAAAGTGAACCAGACACAGATAATGAATTACTCACAAGCCCAGCAGAAAGTCCAGGAGTACAAGGAACAGACCCAGAAGCAGGACCATATGGAACATGAGGGCAAAGAACCCAATAGAAGGGGATTGTGGGGAATAGGGACAATAATTGTGATCTTACTAGTATATGAAGTCTCGATGCAAAATTTTATAAAGTTAGAATCACTTACAAAACAGAGGCAGCTGATTGATTGTGCCTTAGCAGCTGGAGTTATAGCAGTAAAGCAAGGTAAATTGCCATCAAATGAACTGACTGAACTCATCTATGTCAGATCACGTTGAACTCATCTATGCCAGATCAACTACACATGACCACACATTGACCCAGAGCCAAAAAATCATCAGATTAGACAATCTTCCTGCAAATGAATGGTGTATAACCAAAGGGGTGGTGAGGGTAATGGCCAATTGCTCGAAGAGCCAATGCACAGATGTTAACTCAGAAGGATCTATATCTAGGAAGGTAGCCACCAACGTAGTGAAACCCTATCAAAAGGAGCGTACATGGAAAAGTCTACAAGGGGGGTTTCGTGGAACAAGTGGAGAATTAAAGACGTCAAATCAGGAACAAAATATGTTTTATCAATGGATGCAGTATTTGGCTAAACAAGTAGGCTCGCAGCCTTGTGTGACATACTATAATGCTAGAAGAATTCCCTAAATAATGCCCATTCCAGGCTTCAATACAGAGGAATGTAACACTACGAGCACCTGTTTTGCATACTGTGTAATACAAATGGCTGGAGGACGTGGGGGATGGACTGACAATGGGCGGATCTGTCCACAGTGGTTGTCAAATGAACTCGAATCCTGGATACCACCGGTAGTTAACATGGCAGAGGGGACAGCATTCCCCTTTTGTATAGCGCGTGGAAATGATACGGTAGGGGCTCTATGCCTAAATAAGATGGATCCCTGAGTTCAGTGTAGATATGAGCAAGTTCATGTAACAGCATACAGCAAATGAAATTCTGTAACACAACTGAAAAGGCAGAATTTCAGTGCCAACAGGTAGTGTTGGATGGTCGCTATCTTTTCGTCAAACGTGGTAACACAATCCAAGCAAAACATTCTATTCCATCCCTCGTGAAAGGTACACTGCCATTAGCAGATGTGTTCTGGTTGTGTGACGACGACAAACAAGTGAAAGTAGTATTACAGGCAAATTGGATAGGAATATGCATTATGTTACTTTTTTAACAATCTGTCCTGGAAAAAGATCCTACAGTTGATAGGGATGGTGATCGGAACACTGTTGTTGATTGCCATGGTTGTTACATGTTGCGTGTTCCTGTTGATTCGACTGATGACTGGCAAAATGATCACGTTGGTAACCAGACGGTTTCCCCTACAAATTCACAATGAGATAGAAGTTGCGATGACACAGATGAGTTGTGAACAGTTGGTCGAACCTGACTCCACATGTAATCAGTCATGTGAGAATATTTATACCATGATGGACGCATGCAATTGGCAGATCGATGCATAAAAGAATAATCCAACAATTGCAGAACAAATAATAAGACAAAAAAACTACAAGTGCTGAGAAAAAACAAAGAAAAAGCGGAAAAACAATTTAATAAAGAACTTCAACCCGTACTAGATCTCCTACCGTATGGTCCTATTCAGCTTTCAGCTTCAGAAATTGTATGGACTATACCAGGGGTCACCTGGTAGAAGTGAACTAATGACACTTTGTATTATTTCGATAGATAAGTCATGGCAGAAGGCCCAGGATACAATTGGGCACCATCCCAAGAAAACCAGGGCTTTTACACAAGGCCTCAAGTACGCCCACAGTATAGGCTTCAGGTGAACCCCATTGATCCAGCTCAAATGGGACCAGGCACAGGGTTCTCTCCCCAAGGACCCTACAGGGCACTTCCAGCCAGGAACCAAGCACTTCCCGCAGTAAACCAATGGTACCAACAGGGATATGTTCCAGGACCCGCAGGCGTAGGTCTAGGTCAGCAGAGATTCACTGAAGCAGGACCAGCAGGATCAGGATTGGTGACCCAGCAACCGGGACCATCAGGTGTTGCAGCTCCACTCCAGAGTGCACCAACCATCCAACCGGGAACATCAGGATTTACGGCTCCAATCCAGGGTGCACCGACTACGGGAGCCATTCCAGCTCCACCTCCACAGACATCTTCGTTGCTGTACCAGTTGTTCCAGGGAGAGATATTTGTTTTGCTGTTGAGTTCAAATATCAACAAGCTTTCTCCAGAATCATAGACTACACCTTTAAGGTGATTTGAACTAACGGAGCATCAACGGAGCAAGTTAGCGCTGGGCTGCTAACTCTGCCAGGACAACAAAGGAGCGACCAGTTTTCCTCCGACCTACATTGGACCTACATTCAGCCTAGCCCATCAAACGGATTTGCCAGCTTAACAAAGCAGCACACAAACGGACCCGTTTCTAAAAGACTGGTAACGTTCAACTGGCATAGCACAGCATAACTGTGTACATGGCTAAGCACAGGACGGCTTAACTTTTGTGAATGTGCTTGTATTGATTTGGTTTATCTTTATTAATGGAGCTTTATTGTTGTGATGTCTTGTCATTGTTATTGGTTAGCCACACCGCTAAGTTGATGTTAGTTCTGCTTCACGTATGTACTTATAGAGCTGGAGTTACATCCATTAGGCTAACTATTATGTCTTGCATGCCAAACTAACTATCCTCTTTCTAACCTGGCACCATGTTAGACACAAATTGGCTTTAAACACACACACACACACACACACACACACAAACACAGACGTGATCTAAGCCAGCACACGGCCTGAGTTCCACCATTGTTTTTTGTCTCTCTCAAACACATGTGGTCCTGGCGGCCATCTCTGATTCCGCCATCTTTGTAGTTTCCCTTCTGCCTAAGCACATGGCCTGAGTTCCTCCATTTTGTCTTTCCCCTTTTTGCAACTCACTCTCTCTCTCACATACACACACACACACTCCCTATTGTTCTTTTAGTTAGATTTTTGTTACATTTAGATTACATATTGTGTGTTTTATGCTTGTGATCTTTTTAATATATGCTTGTGAATATACATGCTGGTCTTTTTAATGCTGCACAAGAGTGAATGCTACCAACCTCTACTACTGAGAACTCCAAAGTCCTTCAACTTTACTAACTATTGATATGGTAATTTTGGTTATTAAGTTAATTATTATTAAGTTCCAAATTAATATTTTAGTACATTTTATGAAACTGAATCAGTGAATTGGCTATTATTTAATATAATTATTAATTATTTTTGATAATTATTAATGATTTCTGACAGTTGTACATATTTTGGTATCCTTTATACCATTTATCCCTTCATATATATTATATATATTATAGTATACATAGTAATATATGTAAAAAGTGAAGGGGTACAGAATACATCCAAAGCCACTGTATGTTATACGTAAAAGGTATGTGTGTGCATGCATATGTTTTTGGGACTTTGCAGATACAACACAACAGACAGAACAGTCATGCATCAGCCGGCTGAGTCAGCAGAGTGTGTTTGAGTGGGATTATGGTGAAGCAGCAGCACTGTGTGTGTTGAACTGCCCTGTGACTGTTCACTGCATAGGCTACCACATTTGTCTTATGTCACCTACACACTACATGACTTTCAAAGTCGTTAGATTGCTGTACTGATCACATTACACAACTGTCTGTCTTATAATGGGTCATCTTGAAATTGTTGTGGTTTGCACATTACCGAGTGGGCAGCGACAGGGGGTCAAACATTAAAGACATTTCGCTAGGAGGAATCCCCAACAGGTCTGTCTGGTCTCCAAACTACATTTAGTCAACAAAACACACGCAAGAAGTGATACGGGAAAAGGCACGAGAGAGGAGTTCTTTCCTCCAAAAATGGATGCGATCCAAGTCATTTGTGCGCTGATTTGCAGCGAAAAACCAAGGAAGAAATAGAAAATAATAAAAAATTACTAAAACAAAAATAAGCTATGCTTGCTGCTGTTCTGTTGCAGGTGTTACGACTCCTCCCCCTTGATATTTCCCTCATCCCGTATCTTGTGCTGTCATTGGCTTTAGGTTGTCGCTGTTGTCATTGCCGGTCAAAACAATTTCACACTACAGGATTTGGACTCGCAGACAGGACCACGTGCCACAGATCTCTCAGGTGTCTGTGATGCATTGGCGCATCTCTCAGATCGCGTCTTTGAAAATTCACACATAGCGATCGTCACTCATGGGAGTGAGTGCCTATTTGCCTCTGATCTGGGGCTTTTGTCTGTGATCTCCAAAAACTGTCGACGAGTGGAAAATCAGGGCTAAAATCGTGTCGTGTAAACTCTGCATTATTCAGGAGGGGATTCCCTCTTTCAATTATGATATTTGTACATTTTCACATGAAGGAGGAAAACAACTGCTGCAATTACCAGTTGGTGCTCTTTTTAGATGATGCTCTTTTTAAATGTATTTTAGATATCAGTGCATGGAAGCCTTTTACAGCTCAACCAAGACTAAAACTGAAATTCTAGTTATAGGTTTTCAGGCTCAGAGAGAGTCACTGGCCACAAAATTAAATTATGTAGAGAAATTGTGGTGTCATCTTTGACTCTGAACTAAACAGGGCTCATGTCACCAAATCTGCTTTTCATTATCTCAAAAACATAACTAAAGTACGTTCATTTCTCTCTCTCAGCAACACAGGGAGACTCATGTATACTTTTATATTCAGAAGGCTAGACTATTGTCATACTCCCTTGTGTACCCAAAAAAGTTACAGTGATACATCTGATTCAGAACTCTGCTGCTTAAGTGCTTACTAGGACCAGGAAAAGAGAACACATTACACCTATTTAAAAGTCCTTGTATTGATTGCCTGTCAGTTTTTGTTTTGATTTTAAATTATTTTACTTGTCTTTAAAGCACTTCATGGTCTTGCACCTGCCTTTTTGTCTGACATGCTTACAAAAGTTTTCTTTGCAGTAGCTCTGCACTTATTTGCAAATCAGAAATAGAGCCTGATCAATACTGGAAAATCCTGATTTTTTTACTTCTGTTTTTGAGGATTCTACATATTGGGATTGAGTGTGCTCATTATTCATTGTCAGGTTTTTTCAGGCGCATGTCAATACTGATATTTGAGAGTTCTTAATCTGATAATTAAGTATTGGTTGGTATTATAATGCTGACAAACACTTTTCATAAGGATCCCTTAAAGGTGTAGTCAATGATTCTGGAGAAAGCTTGTTGATATTTGAACTCAACAGCCAAACACATACACCCCTCTCTTCAGTGCTGCTTCAAACTTGCACGAGTAACGCACAGCATTAGTTTGTCCTGCGCACGGGCACGAGCTGTCATATATTATACCGAGGTGGAAACGCGTCTAAAGTGTTGGTATTTGACGACCTGGGTTGGTGGCTCTATCTGAGCTGCTCTGTTTGTCTCCCGTTTATAGAGCCAGGGCTACGGTGGCCGACAGGGGCAAACACGTAGCAACTTAAGAAAACACATGCAAATAGACAAAACACAAGCAAATTAAGGAAACATCTCCATCAATTTGACAACACATGTGTAGCATTTAGAAAGTGCGCTGCAAATAGAGAAATACTGCAAACACAGAAACGCTGCAAATACAGAAAACGACAACCGAAGTGTTTCCAGCCGACACTGAAAGTGCTATACACGGTTTGGACACGCTTGTTGGTTTGTTACTCATGAAGTTACTGAATTGGTCCGTGTGTCATCTCTTCTTGTTTACGTTGTGGATTTCTGTCTTCTGATACTGCGCACCTCGCAGGACCATGCAGAGTGAAAAAGTAGAATTCTATCAGTCATTTTAATGATTTCTGATGAGCCTGCATAATAATCATATAAGCATTATTAGAGCAGAAATATCCCGACGTATGGCCTACAGTAAGCCAAGCATTGTAACATTAGATAACCTCCACTGATGAGGGTAGCGATGACCAGTAGTGGGGTTTTGGGGGACTCTGGGTGTTACAAATAGAACTGATTCACATGTGCAGCTGTCACTATCAGCACATGCACAGAGTAGAGCAGTAGCAGAAGTAAAAAATCCACAACATAAACAAGAAGAGATGATACATGAACCAGACTTCAATAACTTCATGAGTCACAAACCGAGGCAACAAGAGTGTCCAAGCCATGTTCAGCACTTTTAGTGTTGGCTGGAAACACTTCGGTTGTCGTTTTCTGTATTTGCAGTGTTTCTGTATTTGCAGCGTTTCTGTGTTTGCAGTGCGTTTTCTAAATGCTGCCCCTGTGTTGTCAAATTGATGAAGATGTTTTCTTAATTTGCTTGTGTTTTGTCTATTTGCATGTGTTTTCTTAAATTGCTGTGCATTTGCCCCTGTTGGCCACCACACAGGGCTGTGTATGAACACCGGACTGTTTTTTCAGCGCACCCACAGAACGGAAAGCTATAGCGGACCGAGAGGAGATATTCACAAAAACTGTTTTGGATTAGAATCATAGACTACATCTTTAAATCCTTTAAATTTGGTTATTAGTGCAATTTCTTGGTACTTATCGCCGCCATAAATGTTGATAAGGTTACATCTGTGATAAGCTAAAACCGATGTATCTAGTTAAGTATTCATCCTTTAAAATTCATTAGTATACTGTAGATCTCGAAAGGCATTTCGGAATTGGGAGGAGGGCCCATTATTGCCCCTGATCTGGTTCTAACAAGCAAAAATGGCTGCTGCTTCCCACCCCTCTCAACACAGTGGGCTGCAGTGAGAGTTCAGCCATTCTGCAAATATCTGACTGTCACAGCAGAGCCAAACAGTGCAGACATTTGTTGCAGTCCTGTTCTCTTCACACAAGCAAGCTCAGCAACACAGCCTGGCCTTGCTTTGACCATTGTCAAGTGTATTTGTAGTTACACCACAGAGTTACTTGGGTTTTTTTATGAATATTAATTGATAGAAAAACAGTTTGTCTAGTGAAGATGTTTATAGTCTTATAAATAAGATTCTTCTGTGACATACAAGCTGAATGCAGCAAAATATTTAGCAAAAATCTTGGTCTCTGCATCGCAATTTAACAGTTTGGAGTGAACAGGACATTTTACAGATAGTAAATGTCAGATAGTAAATGGGGCCTCAGACCCCCAGGGGCCCCAGTCAAAACACCCACATGTATTGTTTTGAGCCCACACATCAGTTGCATGTTGACACATGCCATCATGTCAGCTCTTCGGAAAAGCAGCAGTTTCATCACATTCCCATTCAAATGACGCAACAGTCACCCAGGTTGGTCTTTTGGTGTCTGATTTTAAGTTGCACAGCACTTTGTTTTGAAAAGTACTATCCAAATAAGGTTATTCTTATGAAAATATTTGGAAAAGCATCAATGACAAAAAACTTTTACTCATTTTGGCAGGTTTTGTGTGACAAAGTGTTGTAATGACAGCTTTAGAGAGCATCCCTCATATGAATGAAGACCAAATGTTCAACTGACATCTGTGCTCTTATAAAGGCTAAGATGAACTACTCAATATCATAATGTTGACCTGTTGTCGTTTTTGTGTGAGAAGGTGAAGGTGATTGGCTGCAATCTGCCATCTCTCCAGGACCTGTACACCTCCAGGAACTGAGGCATGCAGGAAAGATTGTGGCCGACCCCTCCCACCCTGGACACAAACTGTTTGAGACTCCCCTCCGGCAGGAGGCTGCAGTCCATCAGGACCAAAACCTCACACCACACACTCTTCCCATCTGCAGCTGGCCTCATCAACCAAGGCCTGGACCCCCTTCCCCCTCCCCTGACTCTCATCCCGCCCCATAGTCACTTCACGTTACATTGACGTAAAGCCTCCACATCTGACTCTATGCGTTACATTAATGCACATCCTCTGGATTATCATCTATTGCACATTTTCTCTTACAGTGAACTTTTGCACATTCCCTGGTCAATATCTGGCACATTCCTGCACAAACTGTACAGCTCTTTCATTTTAAAAACAGATATATTGTACAAATTTTATATAATATTTTTTCATTTTTATTGTCAATTCTTTCTATTTTATTTACATTTCTTGACTGTTCAGTACTTGCTTTTTACTTGCTTTCTATTTTCATTCTCTTACTATGTTTATTGTTATGCACCAAAACACCAAGGCAAATATTTTGTATGTGTAAACCTACTTGGCAATAAACCCGATTCTGATTCTGATGATTTTATTTTATCTTACTTTATTCATATTCATTGGAACAAGCTATTAAAGCCTATTTATTAAGCCTATTTAGCCTGCACAGACTAACAGTAAAAAGCTCTTTACAGTAAAAGTGAAGCCCTGCCTGTAATCTTATAAACCTAAATACTTCCATTTGAATACTAAATGGGTACATTTTAAATATTATGTATGTGCATATGTGTAGGTGATTGAAATGCTGCCTCTGCCGACCCGTACTCACTGTAGGTGCGTTGTCAGCTGTGTTTTGGGTGGCTGCTGCCAATCCCTCCTTCATCATGCAGGTCAGGCTGTAGAACTCATGCTGCTGATCAATCTCAAACAAGCCCAGGAGCTTCCACTGCTGCCTCAAACCTCCCCACCTCCTCATCTTCACCGTGCTGGAGCGCTGACGGTGACCAGACATCCCCAGGCCACCCGCAGCCGCTGACATCTCCATCTGGGATACAGAAAAATACACAAATCCAAAACATATGACTGCTATACAGTCACCTGACACTGCACTGTAAACATAGACAAGATTTTTAAAGCTCCAGCAAAAAGAAATCAAAGAGTAAGTAGAGGCCAGAGAGGCAAATGAGAAACACAAGGAGACAGCTGAGTGTCAGTTAAGTCTAACAGGGTAACTATGGAGACCAACACAAAGGGATTATAGCTTCACGGGCTGTGCTGTGGTTAATGGTATAATGCTTGTCCTCCAACCACCTCATCTTTTCATTAAAACAAATTTTAAATGTCCAACTATGTCTACATTTGTTACAGAAAAAAAACAGCAAAAGTACAATAATGTCACATTAATTAGTGCACCTGTAGGAGCACAAGACAATAAATGAACATGACAAAGACAAACAGGCAGGCAAGTAGTGGACAATAATGGTACAAAAATGCATAATGTATAAAAAGCATACAAATTAATTTAAAAACACTGAACATATTTGCTCGACGATTTCTTGCTTTGGAAGTTGCTGAATTTGACCAGATTTTTTCACTGAGCCAAACCAATAATAAACTTATCTACTAACAAGTATTGTGTGTGTATTGAAGCCTGATATCTTCTTCCTCTGTGCCATAGAGCTCCATTGTTGTCCAAAAGCTATTGAAAACACATCAATGACACTGTGGCACTGGGTGAGATGTTCCTTCATTACCATGAACACATACACTGTAATTTATTTTCACTCAACCCCACATACACCGCCCTGCTGCCCCAAATACTCACTAGAGCAGCAAATGTGTCCGCTGCTGAAAATAGTCCTTAACAAATCAATCCATCTTCCTGTTTGAGTAACATTTGCTAAAAGCTACAGTGGTCAGCTGTTTTAGTAAATTACTGAACCTTTTCAGATGATACTATGTATTTGTGACCCATTTTTTAAGGTTTATTATTTTCAGGAACATTTTGTTTCCAATCTGAGTAAAGTGATCCTTTAACCTTCTGGTTACAAGTGAATGCAAGATTCAGTGGCTCATTTCTGAATACTAACAAAGGAGGATGTTGGCCTAATTCTGCATTAAGAGCAGTCTCTGTTACAGTAAAGGTGAAAAAATTCTGCATTTAAAGTCTTGATTTGATGTATGTCCAAATTTTATAAATCTTGTATGTTTTCTGCAACCACAGACCTCAGACCAGACCTGCAACTGCTTCAGTGAATGATTTGAAAAAATTAAGCCAGTTAATTTAAATTTAATTTAGTTCCCCTCCCATTTAATCACAATTTTAACTTTTCAACAACCAGACCTCATGTCTCACTTAAAACTCAACCTCCAGCCTGTATTCGCCTGTCCCACTTCTTCAACTGCCACTGCAATCACATCACAACATTAACCCCTTTTGTAAGTTACCAGCTATGCTATTGGGTAGTTCCATGGCAACAAGCATGATGCAAAGCTCCTTGCACCTTCTAAGCTGTTCTCTGTTCTGTTACAAGTGACGCTCACAGCTTCACTTTGCATTTGACCATGAAACAAAAGCTTCCTGCCTGATCACAACCTGGTGTGACCCTGTTTGATGGTCCGCTTGAGTGTTCAGGCTACTGGGGTTTGAACACATGACATCTTTATGAGAGCAGTTCAGACAGGCAGTCATTACTGTTTTGCAACAAGCAAAAGCATGATTTCAAGAGGAAATCCCTGATGTGGAAGAAAAATAGAAAATTAGAATTTAGATAAGTTGATGTTACTTCCATATTAAAATGAATAAATGCTAAAAAAATAAGCCAAGTGTGTACGTTAACTTTAACAATTATTTCTACAGTAATATGTGAACAAATGTATGCATTTAAGTGTTAAATTTAAAGCTGCACTAATTAATGTGTTCATGACAACAATGGATGAAATTACAATGTGTAATGTATTAAGTGTCACAGGTAGGATGAACCCACTGAGAATTACCACATGACTTTGGACATTTTGTCTTGGTTGTAACGTGTTAGGCTACAACTTCGAATAGAATTTTTGCTTGAAATGCCTGTCCCTAGAACATAGTGAAGCATTTAGCAGCTAAAAAGCCAGATATTTCCTTCAGGAGTCCCTCAGGGGTTCGTGGAACCTAAAACAGAGCTAAAAGGGGAGTAAATATTGGACTGAATAGGCAACTGTTTGCTAACAGGCTCACCACAACAACTTGATAATTTGTCCATGTTGTTTTTACAGCTTGTTCTGTTGCTCCCAAGTGGCCAAAACATAAATACTTGTATAAATGTAAAGATATAGTGAAGTAATGGTGTCCTGACCGGAGGCTGAAGTCACACTCCCTCTGTGTGTGTTGTGATCCGGGCTTCTCTGTTCTTTGTTTTGAAGACGGGACGGCCGCATGTGCTTGTTAGTGCATGTGAGTCCGCATCATATTTATAGAGATGAAGAAAGCAACCTCCGACACAGCATTGTAAAAGCAAGATGGTAGAGCGCAGTTCGAAGCATTCAGCTGGAGGCATTCACAACCATCAAACTAGCTCCTAGCGAGCAAGGCAGGCACCGCTGCATCCGAGGGTGTGTGTGTCTATGTGTTTATGTTCGAACTCAACACTCACCAGAGACTCCGGTTATTCCTGTTATTTTCCTCCAGTCTTTTCCCCCTCTCCACTGTACATTTCCCTTCCAGTCAGCAGTCAATATGGACGAAGAGAGACTAATTACAATATAACACCCCACAGTGGAGGTTGGCACCTCTGCGGTTCGCTGTTGCAGACAGGTTGAGAAGCGAGAGTGAAAATAAATCCACTTTTTAATCCCAAAAGTTTAAAAAACAAACTCTGAGCTCTCCTCCCACCGGCAAACGGCTCTGGATCAGAGCAGAATCTGGTGTGACTCCGGGTGTTTATTCCTTCAGAAGCTCTGGCTCTACCCGCGGCTCTCTCCTCCAAAGCTCCCTGGTGCTCAGCTGCTGTCTGTCCGCAAGGAGGGGCTCTGTCTCTCTGCTGGTCCACTCCGCCCGGTCCTCCCCACACAACACTCTGCAAAGCCCCGCAATATGTGCACATTTTTCACTCAGGTTGAATATTTACTAGTACTATTTATTTATACACTATTTATAGACCATTTTGGTGAGTTTTATTTTGTTTCTGTCGAGTTTGAATGAAGTGTGTCCATTTGAACCCATTTGTTTTGGTCTAAGATGCTGTGCAACAGTGCAACATCTACTGATTCTGAATGTTGCATATACAACCTTTAACAAATGAACATGTTACACATGTTGTGAGATCCACTAGTTATAAAGTACAGGAGCCTCTCGAGGGACTGCTACGACCTGCAAGACGGAGCCACGTGACTGACGGTAGTAGGCCTAGTTAAGCAGCACCACCACTAGCGAGCTACTGGTAATATGTTAGCATGGCGCTGGCTGACACTGTCGGTTGTGCAAGCGATTATTATAATGTTATCTCATAGACCACCACAGATGTTACATTTGTTATCTTACTGTAATGACATTGAGATGCACCCTCTTCATCATGTGATATTTCTCCAGCCAAGAATTTGAAGGGTATAATGACAAGTCTTTAGTTTGTTCCTCTCATAGTCTGTGTTTTTACATTTGAACATTTTTGCATTGTTTACTTTTAAATCACAGAAATAAGGTCCTGCCTTCTTTGTGAGTTTTACTCATTTTTCAAGGTCAGTTGTGTTATGTATTGATTACAGTACAAGTAGACCTTTTTACAGTACAAGTAGACAAGCTAACAACGCTAACAAAAAGTAGCCTAATGATACCTGACATCAGCTGTCTGCATCTATCACATAACCCTTGCTTTGCTAGTACATGAGACGGATAATCTGGGAAAAATCAGGCTCCTCTGGCTCCACTTGCTGCCCCTAAAACCATTTGCAAGAATCCACTGCGCCCAAATCAAAACAACCAATCAGAGCCAGAAGGAGTATCTGATGGAGTGTCAGTCACTGCTCCTGCACACACTGCAGGCAGCCCCCTCCCCCGTGCATGATCTCACTCTGTCAAGCTCCGTATCTTCAGTGAGCGGACACAATGGTGGACAAACAACCACCAAACAACCAAGCAATGAGAAAACTGCCCATCCCTCCTTTGTCAACAACAGCTTACACAACAAAGACAAGTAAACAGAGGAAAACCAATGAAGAAAACCAAGCTAAACATAAAGAATTAGACCAAGCTGCTCTGCGGGGAGGGGCTTTGGAGGCCGGGCTGGAGTGCAGCGGAGAGTAAGGGGGAGGGACCTGGAAGTTGTTCTCCTTCAAATTTTCAAGCTAAGTCCACTCTCTTCTCGATCCAACCGACTAAAGCTTTAACATTGTCTAGGCAAGCCATTTTGCACAACTTCTTCAGGATCTCCTCAGGTCTCCTGTGTCTGTACTGGTGTCTGTAACAAATCCAAAAAAAAACTATAGCCCCCTGTGAAACTCACTACAGCTCAAATACTAAGAATAAGATATCAGGGACCAGATGCGTAAAACTGTAGATTCACGATTAAAACTGTGTGTACGCACAAACACAAAAATGTGCCAGTTTGTGTAATTAGAGCCAACACAAGGTATGTATTTCTGTGCTGGCACACTAAACTTAGTGGCAAAGCTTAAGTCTCAGCCACAATCTCATTGTAGCTCTGCCAACAAATTAAGTCATAAGACTGGATGTTAGAAAGAAAAATAAACTTGGTTGTTACAGCAGCCAATTATCATTGGAAGTGGCCAAAAAATAGTGCATTATGTTGTATATTGTGAAACCACTATGACTAATAGAGCTAAAGACGAAACAAGTGTAGCACATCGCTATCACAAAGAGACAACTTGTCCGAGTGTGTAGGAAAACCTACGGTGACTGCCACTTCAGTGTAAAAATGCGAAAGGCCCTCTCTAGAGCCAGTATTTGGTTTGTCCGTTCTAGGCTACTGTAGAAACATGGCGGTGCAACATAGCGGGCTCCGTGAAAGAGGACCCGCTCCCTGTGTAGATATGAAGGGCTCGTTCAAAGCTAATGAAAACACGATTCTCAGTTTCAGGTGATTATACACTAATGAAAACATAATTATGAATATTACATTCCATTTCTGCCAATAGATCTCCCTACATCCTACACACTGGTCCTTTAAACACTGTGAACTTTTGCACATTCCTTGGCAAATACTTTGCACATTCCTGCACAAGTCTGTACAGTTCATTTTAAGTCATATTGTACATTTGTACATACTCTCTATATCTTTATTTTATAATATTTTTTCATATTTTATTGTCTATTTTATATTTAATTTATGCTTTTGACTTTCAGTACTTGCTTTCACCTTTCCTTATATTTTCTACTTACTATGTTTATTGTTATACACCAACATACCAAGACTTTTATTTATTGCAAATTAGTTAGGAAATCAAACTAAAGCAGATCCTGCATTATACTGTATTTTCGTTTATATTGTGCTCAGTTATCAATACATGAGCATTCCTATGGAAGCCCAGTATTCATGTCAAATTATGTTTTGACCTATCAATAGGACCTGCAGTGGGTATCTTCTGAGTATCATGGGTATCATAAATCTACGAAGCCCTCTGACAGGTGACACCAGTCTGTAGCCCTGACCTAACGTACCTTTAAGTTGCCTTTAAATCCTACACTCACCCAAGCAAAGAGCAGATGCTCGGTGGCTTGATTCTGCCTTATATCTACATTGTATCTGCTTAGGATAAACTACCGTGGCTGGCCCCACTGGCTTGAATAGGCAGTTTCATTTGAATGCTGTGGCCTGCTCAATTGTCCAACCACCATCAATGTTTACAGGATACAGGAATTTCAGATAAAATGTGACATTTGCATCTTTTTTCAGCCTGACTGTTTGACAAATAGATTCAATAACATGTCCTGTCTACAGCATCCCATTCACATTGCATACATGTCAAACCTGTAATGCTGAGTATGTAGCTTGTTGACAGCAAGCACAGAGGCTGTCTTTTCAAGTCCTGGATCACAGGTGTAATATAGGGTCAAGCCCCTGACCTTATTTTACCCACCATTATACTTTGGGGAATATTTTGGGTTTATACATCTTTATTCAAGATGTCCATCACCAGAAATTCAAAGAGGGGGTTTCCTGTCCTATGATGACTCACTGTATATCATGGTTTAATCACTTCTGGATTGATGTGCTGTGGAAACAATTTCACAATGTGGCATGATTCACTGGTTCTATGTATCGAAAGACAAGATAAGACTGTTTCACAGGCGTATTTCCAGCTTTAAATGGGAGGCAGGCGAACTGCCTCCTGGCTTATGAGGATAATCAAAATGCTTGTCAATACAGATAACAAAACCTGCTTCTGTTTAATGACATTCGACGCTGTGACACAGTATGTGGATCTAAAAATTGGATCGGCAAGTTAAGAGAATTCTCTGAACTAAAGAAGCAGGATTTATAAAAGTATGCTATGAATCACTATGCAGTTCAATGCAGAACTCTTATCAGTAGCAGCCATGGGGGGAAAAAAAGAAAGATATGCCAATGCCAACATGAAAAAAAGCATTGTTCAAGCTCCAAATAAACAAGTACTCATTATATATGCTGTTGCATATGAAAGCTGACATCTTCAGATTAAATCATTTTACTTGCCTCAGTGTGGCTCTTGGGCACATAGAATAGCAGGTTGGTGCAGCTGCCGGGCTTGGTCTGTCCGTATCGTGTGTGTGTGTGTGTGACTGTCTGTGTCTCATACGTCTGCGCACACAGCCTGCACACAGACCATGTGATGACATCGAGCAGAGTCTGGCTTACCCTGTGGTCACACCCATACACTGTCACTGACTGACCAGCTGCGCACTGCACTGCTCACTATTCCCTCTGACAGATTCATATCACACAACAGTGATTAGTGGGAATTATGTAAATGCAAAAAAATGGAAAGTAATATGCACCGATAACCTAAATAAATACATCAATAAAAGGTTACATAATGATGTAAAACATTCATGTCATAATATGGTTTTGTACGTATTGTATGATATTATTATATATTATTATTGTCTATATTATTATATATTATATGTTTGTAGCCTGTGTATTATATTGTAGCCACAGAGCATACCCTGCTGACTCATGGGACATCTGATGACTGCTGGCACTGGGGGAATGGGGGAAATGTGATAAAGTGCCCTTTAAGGTGCCCCTCCAGTGGTGAAAACATGATGCAGTGCACTAACTGGTGCCCTTAAAATGGAGGAAAGGTATTGCAACGCCCTCTAGGCTGGTCTACATGCTAGAAAATTACTTGGCCTCTACATGCCTCTAAATGGTTATATAGTTCCCTGTATGTTTTTATTACAGAGGTGTAGTAGTTATACTTTAAATCTGACTCACAAAACAAAACGATTTTAATCTTAACCAGGGTTTGGAAATGTTTTATATGGAGCCCCGGAGTGGCCATAGAGAGAAAAAAGAAAAAAATTTCAAGGCCCTTCTTTGCACGTTTTGATGAATTCGTTCGCACATTTTGATGAATTCGTTCGCAAATTTTGATTAATTAGTGCGCACGAGATAAGTGTATATACAGAGAACCAGCACAACAGACCAGCATATGCCAACGATATAATCCACAAACTCTCAGTATCCTTGTTAATTGCCTTTTACTAACAATAATCCCTGCGTTGTCAACATGTCTTGATAACTCATCCCCTAAAGTAAAGATTAATTAAAGAGTCTCTATCCATAGCTATCACCGAGGACAAGTGCCTTCAGCAGGTGCCGGCTGCAATGAATGACTTGGCTTTGTGCACTGCTAGAATTATTTAATTATTTATTTAATGCAAATGAATCAATCAAAACGTGGCAATGAATTAATCAAAACGTGCAAACGAACTGTATCTTGTGAATAGCATTTCGAGCACTCAATGTAGTAAAATGTGGTCTCGAAATATTATTTTCTCTCTATGGCCACTCCAGGGTTCTGTAGTTTCACCATAAATGAATCATGACTTTGCCCCACTACATGCAGCTGGTGCCCTTTTTATTTTCACCCCTGCCCCTCAGAGAATCCCACTGGCAGCTGGCTGTGGTCCAGCTATCTTGGCCCCAGATATTATTATTATTATTATAGATCCTGCCTCCTGGCAGTAGCAGCAAAAATGCCACACATACATTACCTTACATACCTTCTCACATATAACACATTGCAAACAGAGAACTTTGTTTCCTCTCCCAGCTGTACAAATAAAATCTGCCACAGAAAGGTTCATACCTTCCTAAAACACACCTTTTTTGTAAGTATCCAACCAGAAAATAATCGTTTTACTAAAAAAGTATAGTCCTTAATTGACCAAGACTAGATTTACCCAATGTAAAATTACTTTTCTGTCAAATACCTATAGCATGGTCATAAGTAGGAATATGTGTGTTGCATCTGCAGTTTTTTGATGAACAGGAAATAATTGTACACACGGCTATGTGCAATGTGGGTTCATTAATCATTTAAATCTTCTGATACACAAGGATCTAATAGTAATTGGTCTTTTCTACACACTTCCAGACAAATATTCCAAGTTTATAAAGTGAGATCATTTATATAGTGGTTTTCAGTGAAAAAGCTGACAGCGGACAAACACAGTTAGCGACTAGCTTGTGAACATAGAAGAGCATTTAGCAGCTAAAGAGCCAAATATTTTTTTCTCAGGAGTTGGTGGAGACCAAAACTTGTTCAATGGGTGGCCAGATAGACGACTTCAAATGAATGCTAATGTAGATCCTTGTCTCCTGGATGTGTAAATAAGCAACTGTTTGTTCTCCCAGTCTCTGTGCATTGTGTCTGCTTTAAGGTTGCAGGTTCAAGGTTAATTTACTGGTCATTCTACAAAACAGGGTTGCACAATGAAATGTAAGTTGTAGTCTCTTCATGCTACACAAGAAAAAAATATTTGTTATGTTGAAGTACGGAGGATGAGTTGAGGAGTCTCACAGACTAAAGAAAGAAGCCGCTCTGCAGTCTGGTGGTATGGTAGCAGATACTTCTGTATCGCTTGCCAGATGGCAGCAGGGTGAACAGGCTGTTGGGGTGGGTATTGTCTTTTAATATCCTTCGGGCTCTGTGCAGGCACCTCACTTCACCAATATCATTAATGCTTAGTAGATGGGTACCAATGATGCTCTGGGCGGTTTTAATCACCCGCTGCAGAGCCCTCTTGTCCTGGGCCGTGCACAAACCATGCCAATTTGTAATGTTTCATGTCAGGATGCTTTCTATTGTTCCTCTGACAAGAATTTAGCGAAGGAATTTTGTTTTCTTAAGCTTCCTTAAGATATACAGCCATTCCTGAGCTTTCTTAACCAGGGTGGAGATGGGAGATGACCATGACAAGTTCTTTGTGATGTGTGTGATTCACAGGAACCTGAAACTGTTCACCTGCTCCGTCTCGGCTCCACTGATGTAGATTTTACAGGCCCTGCTATACTGAGCATGTAAACAGATTATAAACCTGTAAAAACAGGAGAAATAATGAAGCAGAGAAGCTTGCTGCCGTTCGTCTGGTCGGTCTTGCCAGAATTTTTTCAATAAACACATTGTCAATTGCTTTATATTTTCTACTCTTTTCTTACTCATCCACTTAGTCTCAAGTCTCTCTTTGGTTTCCACTCAGACACATTCATCAAAAATGAACAAATTCCATAAAATAAAGAGTATATATATATAGGTAAAACATATTGGTCCATAGACAAATGTTATCTCATAGATATTATGACTCATTGTGAAGGAATATAAACCTTTCTCCATATATTTTAGTTCTGTATTAACTAACATTCTTGTTAACTGTACTCCTGGGCAAGATAACGGCTGCTAGCTGCATTTTAGCATTCAGTATATTTACATAAATGACCCACACTCACAGCAGTCTAGCAGAGCCGGAGGAGCTCATATGAACACACAGTAAAACACAGCTTAAATTACAAGAGATAACACTTCACTATACTTATTTCTACATTTTGTGCTTTTGTACACATTACTAACCTGTAAAAACAGGAGAAATAATGAAGCAGAGAAGCTTGCTGTTCGTCTGGTCGGTCTTGCCAGAATGGCAAGCTTACGGCAGCTGCAGTCATAAAGGCAGCCCTGCTACGGCAAGCGCTGTGCTGCCCTCTGCTGCCCCCTACTGTCTGTGGTGATATACATCTTCAACACAAAAGCCTTAGAGGACTCACTTTCACCTGAATATAATCAGTGTTACTTATACAAAATAAAGTATTCCATTAAATCAATATCAAAAATGTGACCACATATTTTGTGTGGGTCACATAGACAGGGGTGTGTGTCTTCGCCTCCTTTTTTCTAAAATCAACAATCAGCTCCTTAGTTTTGCTGACATTGAGCAGTAGGTTGATCTCTGTGCACCACTCTGCGAGATTGTTGATTGTTGTCCGCAAACTTCACAACAACTTCCATGTCGAGGATTGCAGTCGTGGGTGTTAGTCGTTTAGACTAGACACTGAAGACATCAACATGCCAATATTGAGTTATAATCATAGCACCACCTACTGTCAACAGGAAATTACATGTTTTATACTTTAATGCACTACTCCTAGCAGGTTTACCAGATCCACCTCAAATGTGGTCAGAAAAGCCTTAACACCTTGATGATGCTTTATCGTGCCCTGGCGACGCAGCGAATTTCAATGTTTTGCCATGAAACAACAAGCTGTTGTAACTCAGCTATACCTGGTCACATCTTTTCCACATTTCACAAGCTTGATGACAGTTCCATCCTGAGACATCTACAGGCCAATTTTGAATCACACTCATAGCACCACCTACTGGCAACAGGAAATTACAGCATTTTTGGCCATTTACAGGCTCTCTGCTTTCAAAAACTCCTCCTATTTCACGGCTGCTGCTCCCCCCGACGTGCATGAGAGTGCGTGGGCCCGTTCATCACTGCTTGCAGCTTTATTTAGGGCCCAAGCTGCGACTACTGTGAGGATCCTATTGAAATTGAAGGAATTGTTCTTATTATTATTTCACACTTAAATCGCATTTTTCAGGGCCTAGACATGCTCGAAAACTCACGAAACATGGCACATCAGAAGTGGCGAAAATGGCAATCAGATATGGGTCTAGGATTAGGGTGTGGCCAGGGGCACCCCCTACAAATGGAAAAACAACTGCTTCGTTTCACCTATATGGCTGAAATTTGGTAGGCACATGTATCATGTCCAGCTGAACAGCTGATTTTGAATATAATGGTCATTTTGGGTAATTTGCAGGCTCCATACTTTAACGAACTCCTACTAGAGAATTAATCAGATCAACTTCAAATTTGGCCAGTACATTTGGTAAGTACATTGTCCAATCTGTCACAAACTTAACATCTTTGATAAGAGTCCTGGCCTGAAGACAACTACATGCCAATATTCTGTCATAATCATAGCGCCACCTACTGGCAACATGTTTTATACTTCAATGTACTTTTCCTACAGGGTTGACCAGATCCACCTCAAACATGGTCAGAAAAGCCTTAAGACCTTGATTATGCTTTATTGTGAAGATTGTGAGTTTCCATCAAACGGCATTGCCCTGGCGGCGCAGCGAATGTCAATGTGCCGCCATGACACAATAGACTGTTGTAACTCTACTGTACAAGGTCAAATCTGTGCCAAATTTCCCATGCTGGACAAGAGTCCAGGCCTGAAGACATCTACAAGGCAAGATTCACTCATAGTCATAGCACCACCTGCTGGCAACAGGAAGTTATAGGTGCTATATTTTAATATACTACTCCTAGCAGGTTGATCATATCCCCTTCAAATTTGGTCACTAAAATATTAAGACCTTCTCGATGTTAAATTCCAAAGCTTTTGAGGTTTCACGAAATGCTGTTGCCATGGTGACACATTATTCACCATGAAACATGAAGTCCTTTTTTAAAGGCTAGGGAAGCTCTTAAACTCATGAAATTTGGCACACAGATCAGAAGTGGTAAAAGTTTTGACCTGATGCGGGTCTTTGGCTTGGGTGTGGCAAATTGGCTCAATTTCACAAATTACAATTTTACAAATTACAAAATTTCAACGCAGTAGCCCTCTCCATACATTTCATCTAGATGTACAAAAGTTGCTAGGCACATGTAACATCCAAGACTTTAAAAAAAAAAGTCTCGTGGCGCCATGACCTAAACCCAACAGGAAGTCATTTTGAATTTTATTTCACATTTGAGTGTATTTTTGGCCATTTATAGGGGTCATACTTTAACAAACTCCTCCTAGAGAATGAACCAGATCAACTTCGGTCTGTGCAATCTAAAGACCTTAACAATGAAAAGCTGTGATAATTTTGACATTTCATCAAACGGTGTGGCCTTGGCAGCGCGGCGAGTTTTAATGTTTCGACATGAAAAAAGAAACTGTTGTAACTCGACTCCACGTGGTCAGATCTCTTCCAAATTTCAAATTTTCATAATTATTCATTGTGTGCTGTCCGAATATTTGGACAAATTTTATCTTTAATGCTTTGACAACATTGTTTTTTTGGAACTTTAATGCCATTAAAGCCCCTTTTGAATTTGAATTTATTACTACACTATGTATGACTCTACATTAGGCAGAGTTATGGAAATGAAGGACACATAAATGTAATAATCATTACAGTCATGGCCTTACAGTATAAGCTTTCCTTATAAGCTCAGTTCATATGAACATCTATGAGCAAGAAATGAGCTCATGCTGGAGATGAGATGATCCTTTCGCAGAAGCAGCAGAGTCCAGGAAGCCATAGGAATCCACAGCAGCCGATTTAGCTTATAAATCAATACTATTAAAATTAAGCTTCCTTAAAAGAGGGTTTGCTTTGTTACCGATAACTTTACAGCTCTGTTGCCAGTAATTAACGTTTGTTGATATGAAGCTAGTTATTTAGCTAACATCGAGTAGGGTACCACACACACACACACATACACGTTTCATTAAATTATTTAAACACTAACCTACAGTTTAGCTTATTAACGTAATATTAAGACAACAATTCACTGCAATAAAACTTATTTGACTCCTCATGACATTTGAATGAGGCTTTTAGATTACCGTAGCAAGGCAAATGAACACTCGTCAACACAATGCGACTTTCACCTTTCACCTTCCATGAGCGGGAATCACTTCCTTCTTCCTAACCAGAACATGAATCCTAAAATGGTATAGTGGGATAGGCATAAGAAAAAGGATGGATGGATCAACAGGACATTTTTAATTGTACATGAGGAAGAATTTGTGCTGAGCATCATTATTCCATTGAACCTGTTTTGAAAAATAAAAAATAAATAAATCATACAAAATTATGATTTCACCTGACTTGTCCAAAAATGTCCATGTAAAATGTCTCCGTTACAGATCTTTCTGGTAAGCTGCCGGTCAGACATGCTCACATAAGTCTGTTTTACAGTCAAATCATCTCACATTTACAGTATATCTGACATTTGGAGTTTCCCATCACCTCTGATGTCCAAAAGTGGTGTAAACTTATGAACAATCAAACAGTTCTTAAACTGCATCTGCAGTTGTGCGTATGGAATCCCAAAACCTTACATAATTGGACTTTGTTCAGTACTGATCCCAGCTCTCTACCTGCTGAGTCAGTTGAAACACTGACACCCTTCTTTTTCTTTGTTTTATTTAAAGATATAATCGAGATTTTCATTGAAATAAATGTTTGTTAAGTCACTATGTATTGCCAAATGATGCAACACAATGGTGACTGAGCCTGTGGCTCACTGATGAAAGCCCTTGCATTTGTAGTATTACAACCCGGGTATCGGCAGCGACTTTGCCACAAAAATCACAAGCGGCGCACAGTTAGGCTTTTAACAAGGCTTTTAAAGCAACAGACTCGCTCTTCAACTCACCTGTGTGTGAAGCGCCGTACTGTTTCCGGTCTCTGCTAGTGTTGTGAGTAAACGGGTACTATGACCGAACATACAAAGAAAAGATCAATGACTACAGACGATGAAACTCGGGAAGTCAGGTCCAAAAACACACCTGCAATTACCGATTATCGCCATAGGTGCCGCAAAAGACAACAAAATGAAAATCTTCGAGATTATAACTTTAAAAGTGATATTGATAACATTCAGCCCACTCCCCCCTCCCATTGCATTCACATCACAACACACTGCTGTTGCTCGAAGCACATGCCATCTCAAGTAGTTGCCAGTTCATTGCACAACCTGCATATTTCATGGTCTCGAGTCAGACAGACTCAGTTATGTCAAGTGATGAATCTTTCGTGGTAGAGTAATGAATTCATTTTTTAACCAGTAGTGATTACGTGCATTTATGTCGTGCACGTTGATCTGACGAGACAGTGTCAATTCCCAGTTAGCTAACAAAACCTTAGCTTTAGCTTACCGGTCAAGAAGAAAAGTGGCCACCTCAGCGTGGCTTTTCAGCCCTTGAAACTCCTTCAGCTGACTCCAATGAGTAAAAGCTGAACCAATGCTCACCGTGGTCTTGCTCCTCCTTTTGTCGCTGAGCACTTGGGATTGGTACTGGAGTGAAGCCAAACACTTACTGTCAAACTTTACATTTCCTAACTTTCCATTTTTTCCACACTAACTGGCAACAACTAAGACTCTTGACCACTGACGACACAGAGATACCACGTGATACCAACGGCTCACAAGCCTTGTTAGAAATGGGAAGCAAACGTCAGACTTCTTACAGAGGGATAAACAAAACATTCATTTGGGACCCGTCAAAATTTTTATGATGATTAATTCACAATCATAATACTTTTTTTTTAGGAACAGCCATACTTTGATTCCGCACCTTTCTAAAAGCTCTGTGGATGTATTATTTCTTAAAAATTATTCGTCTAGAGAAAGAAGAATACAACAACGGTCGACAGCTCAGGGCACTTGTGTTGCATAATATTTTGGTGACTTTATTTGATGAAGGCACACCCATATAAACCTCCCTAAATTCTCACAAACCTCTTTATTCATGTTTTGTTTGTTTTTCCACTTTTATTGTACATTGTGATTAATTATTCCACAGTGAAAGTCACGTGGACAAGACCAAGATGGCAGCTTAGCGAGAGGGCTCCAACAACCGGGCACGATTTAATCCAAAACCCCTAATATATACAGCTAACTTTTTAAATATAACCTCATTGTTGATATGTCAAAACCTCTTGCGACCAAGCAGTGTGATATTTTTACTTGAGGACGCAAGACTCCCAGCAAACATTTCGACGTTAAAAAGACGCTGAAACGACATCTAGACCTCGACGTCGCCAGGGTGTTGAAGTATATTGCCAAAATGAAAGTTGAACTGACATCAGGTCGCAACGTCGACGTCGTCTCACCGTCAGTCTTCAACATCTCCACAGCGTCAGGTCACGTCAGGTCACAACGTAGACATCATCTCAATGTGCAGTCTTCAACTTTTAAACATTATTACATTTCTATATCCTTACATGTTTTGTGAATAACTGTCTTGCAAGAATTTCACTAATGCTTATGTTGACATCAAGGCAAAGCACAACCACTCAATATTCAAGAATTCCTGCACACAACATCGTTTGAGATTAACATGCACAGTAGGTTGAAATAAATACTTCCTGAGTAAAGTAGGAAAGTGCTAGGCATGCGCAGTTCCACTGGTGAGGGATCCGTGGATTCAAAATGACACGCAGCTGAGTTGTTTTCACAGCCACAACAAACTTGGAACTCCACCGGGGGAAACAGCTGATCAGCTGTCGGCAACAGCTGACCATCAAAACTAGAAGAGAGTCCAAATAATTCGAAGTAAGCTTTTGTTGTTGTGAGTTAAGTTACAAATATATACAGGGTTTTTATACACTCCCCTCCAAAAGTATTGGAACAGTGAGGCCAATTCCTGTATTTCTGCTGTAGACTGAAAACATTTGGGTTTGACATCAAAAGATGAATATGAGACAAGAGATCAACATTTCAGCTTTTATTTCCAGTATTTACATCTGGATCTGATACACAACTTAGAAGAT
>NTHP01000209.1:2327-25409 GCA_003416845.1 Oplegnathus fasciatus | reverse complement strand
GGGGGGGTTGTTTTAAAAAAGCTCCTCTAGAGCCACAGAATCATACAACTGTTGATTAGGCAGAGTAAACTGACCTTTATGTGTACAATTGGTGGAGTCCCTCTTTCAATAAACAAACCTTGCTTAACAAACCATAGCTCATCATTTCTGTGTAAAATGTTTGGGCAGGACAAAGTCCTTTTTCTCAAATAGCACATGACACAAGTAGTAACAGGGCTTACAGTAGAAACTCGCATTTGCTTCTGTCTGAGGAGTACAAGTAGCTGGGCTAACGGATTGAAACTCTTTAAGAAAAACGTCATCATCCACTTTCACCATGATGTCCTAAACTGGTGCCAGATGGGACAACAAAACAATAGAAACCATGTTCACAGCAAAATAACATTAAATGTTGGTGATAAACTGTAAGTCCATTTAAATCATGTTGAGAATTGAGAAGTAATCTATGCTTAGGAAATAACAAATTTTTTTCATATCTGCACTTTGGTAAAACTATATTTAGATGAGCCTGGAAGCCAAACAGCTGTCACCAATTAACCACTGTATGTAGAGCATTGGATATTGATTATACTGTAAATTTAGTATATCTACCAAAATGAATTCCACTCAAATAAGTTAATAATCATTTTGGCTATACATAATTCCAGTCCAATGCTGTTCACCCTCCACTGAAAGAACTGGGAGGTTTTACTGAGAAAGGTGATTTGACAGACGACATAACTGCAGTGGTAGCACAGCTCTCATACGCCACGGTCTGCTTTATATGGAGTCATGCCAAACCACATTCAAATATCTGAATGTTGAAAAAAACAGTTGATTTACTTACAGATACACGCATGTCAAACATCAGTTTATGAATTAACAATGTTCCCTTGTACATTCGGGGCAGCAAATTTAATAATCTTTCAAACAATTTCAATAAAACCTATTAATTAGCATGAAAGACTGACACAGGAACAATTCGGGCATAACCTGTTTTTAAGTTGAGAGAATCGTGAAGGTCTCTGAAGTTAATTGTTATTTACAGGTTTTGTACATTTGCAAGTCCGTATTAAATTGGCTATACACCAAAACATAGACGAAAAGCAGATTATAATCGATTTAACACCAACTACCAAACTATAAGCCAACATTAATGTGTCGTAACAGTGAACTTAGCTAACGTTACAGTGACTGAGTTAGCCGGCGTGGCATCTTTATCGGGTGAAACTGTCCACATTTTTTTTCAGTCTTCGATTTTCAAGTTATAGCTAAATAGCTATAGCTGAGATATAGCATCAAGGAGCTGCCTTTAATTCAAAGTGTTGAAGTTTAATCAGCTTGTCTTTCTTACCATTTCTGACGGTTTTGTTTGCTGACGTTTCCTGCTGTTCTTCTTCCCGTTGATAAATCCAGCTGAAAAGATGCATCTGTGAGTCTCTGCTACCTCCTACTGGTTGACGCGCAAAATGACCATGAAGCAGCTTCTGCAACTTCATGTACAGTATCTACGTACTTTAAGTATGTAATTTATATCTGGTATTTCTGTGACATCCAGACTATGTATAATCATTAACTACCTAAATGTCACAACCCGGCTCAAGGCTGGACAAAGAAGGGGAGACCACACATGAGCTGTAACTAAAAGTATGTTTATTTTAATAACTAAAAGGGAAATAAACGTTAAGACAAGCAAACCAAAACAGGGCGGAAACCAGGGGAGAGAGAGAGACTGGTTGACTGCCACTGGCTTATACAGTCCTTCAGCCAGACCAGGTGAGCTGGCTCCTGGAGGCAGAGACCGACTCATAACCACAAACTCTGGAACTAGACAATACACAACATAATTTACAGTTAAAGTTGGCAGTCCACACTGAGCCACCTAGTCCTTAGTTTTTATACCCTTTAAAGCCAAAAGGTTGCCATGCATACAGCCACAAACTCAGTGCACCTCCCACTAATCTTTGATGACAAAACCCCACCAATATCCCAGCTTCTGTCCTTCAGCTTGTCCATCATCAGACATCCACAATTTTGGTACCAGATGAAGCATCTTTAAGACTAAAGAGGGAGACAATCAAGATTATAGTGGGTATAAGCAAAGGTAAAGGCATGAATAAAGTGAAATTAACGTTAAGACAAACTAAACACAACATAATCAAACAGGTTGGAAGCCAGGGGAGAGAGGGAGAAACTGGCTGACTGCCACCAGCTTACATGCAGGCAGTCTCGCAGACACACCAGGTGAGCTGAATCTCCGACAACCTGACTCCGCCCATCAGGCTCCTGGACGGAGAGGCCTGCTCAGAGGGGATTGTCACACTAAATCTGACCTGAGGTCTCAAACACAATTATCATAATATATGTAATTAAAAATTGTATGCCACTGGGTCCATGACATTTTTTTCAGTTTTCTTAACTGCATCTCCCTGTCTTCCTTAGCCCTCAGTGACTACTGTGATAGACTTTGAAATGTCATTGAAAGCTCCGGAAAGAGCTAGTAAGTAGACATTAAGTTTTTTTTCATCAAACTAGATTAATTTTACTTCTACTGTATGTAGCGCACAGTAGTAGAATAGTCACCTCAGATATGTATGATCTGTCATGTCTTCTTTAATAAACCCACTATTTTATGTTATTATTGTTCACATGATTATGATTAGGTTTAATAATTCAATAGGCACATTAATGTGTGGTGCATCAGCACCAGCCATGTGTATATGACAAATGAATAAATCAACACCAAAAACAGAATGATGATGATTCCAGGATTCACCCTTTTATTTGGTATGAATGTTTATGCAAATCATAATGCACTGCTTCTCAACACTGCCATTTACATAGTTATTAATGGGACAGATAATCTTATGTCTTCATGTGACTTTTACTTGTATTTCCTGGCATTTTAATACAAGGAGAGAAAATATTTATATTTGGAGATACAATACCTTTGTAAAAAAATTTGATTTTAAATTCATATTAACAACGAACAAAAATGTACCAAAAATGTAGAGAGAATGGTGTTTATTTAACATATTCATGCTAAGAGAAGTGTTTTGTATGCTTATAAGTCTCATTTGAATTTGATAACGTACAATAGTTAAAATATTTTCTATTCTCTCTACTGTATCATTCTCTTTACCAAAATCTCCTTCCTATGCAAATAAAATCAGTATCATAGCTATAAATGCAATATAATCCCAATCTAATTATGCCACAATTCTGTTTAATTTCAAATTATCAGGAAAGAAAAATACCTTTCACCACATGCAAAAAAGCACTTAGTTGTAATGAATAAAGTCACAGGTTACAAATGGTCAAGTGCAAAGGAAAGAATAAGTATTTCTAGAACAAATCAGAGTAGCAGACAATTCACCAACACAACTTTGCTGTATGTATTCTCTAATGACCACACCCTTCACTGTAAATAATGACTGTTTATCCCTTCAGTCCATCTCACCATACAATATTAGCTTTTACATACAATTCTATACACATCTGTAGACCAGCCTGCTGGTCTGAAAAAAAAAGGAAAATAGATTGGAGGGTTACATGTGTAACTATGGTTCTCTGAGTGGAACCCCACATGTTCCGTATGTACAGGGATGGACCCCATGTACATACATACATACATAATACTGTAGAGAACTATATTTATAACCATGAAGTAATAAATATGGACTGCTATTGGAAGAGACAGAGAGAATATTTGATAAGACACAGACATGACAGTGGGGTACAGGGAGATGAATACTTTTTATAGGCACGGTACTGTATGTATATTCATAGTTTTTGTGCTTTAGTTTGGACAGCAGTGGAAAACTCTGATGTGGCTGGAACCCCATGTAACACATTAAACAGAAGTTGCAAAGTTATCCCCAGTATCTCCTGTGCTTGCCCACAGTTGATCCTTGTATTTATGCAGTATTTACCCAGTATTAACCAGGGCTTATTGGACTACAGCAAAGATAAAAATGAAGCTTTTCAGTATCTGATATACATCCTTTCACATCAGTCAGACATGCATGACCTGCATACATGTATATAGTGGCACATTCACACATACAGTACAGTATCAACAAAGACATTAACATACACGTACTGTACTGCAGAAACACAAACACACAAGTGCGTCATGTGTGGTGAGGATCTACTGTATATTGTCAGTCCTGGAACAACAGGGGTTTTACACTGCTGCAGCTGTGGGGCTGACTTCACTACAGCCAACACCAGGCCTACAGTATCACTGTTTGCTCCATACACAAAGTGACAGGGAGAGAGTTTACAGAAGCTATTCAGCAACGATATGGATATTGTTTATCTTCTACAGTTAGTTACAGTCCTACAGTATATTGCAGCACATTCACAAAACCAAATTTGCCTACAACTAGAAATTGCATTGAGTTCTGGCTGTAGTATTTACCATTTTTTGGTAAATACTATACAGTCAGTGTGACACCAGAATGTAGGCAGGGCAGCAGCGCTTAGGAGGCCAGCATTCTTCTTGTCAGGTCCATTAATCTGAGCCTCTCTCAATGATAGCTGGCTAAATTAAGTTGGCTGACTGATTTAAATAAATATCTTGAAAATCAGATCCTCCAAAATGGCACAAGCTGTGGTTCCGAGGTGAATAAACATTAAAATCAATCTTAAAATATTGTACCTTAAAGCTGCACTTGTAGTGACAAACCCACAGAGAATTATCACCAACTCTGCAGTTCCCCTCAGCTCTACAGAACTTTTTAGCCCCTTTTACCCTCTGTCTGCTGGCTGTGTAAATAGGCAACTGTTTGCTATCACGTTAGCCATAACGTGATAGTATGATAATATGATAATATGTCAATGTTGTGTTTACCGCTTGATACACTACTAATATCAATGAATGCAGCTCTAAGTAACTTTTCTATGGAGCCTGTTGCAATGCAGCATGTTTTTAAGCCTCTCTTGCTTACAAAATACTTATTATGGGTTTCGGCCCACTTGTGTGTACTTAATATGTAGCTTGGGTTGTAACAAGATATGAGATCATCTAGCCAAAGTTTGAAGCAAGCAAGTACTTCACCACAAAATCTTATATTCTTGATTAGTTTACAAAAGCATTCAAATTCAAAGAGTGAATAAGTACTTAGTATGTATAAAGAATGGTTACATATGGCCAGCCATATGAACGCAGGCTTTGTGCTGTCTCATAAGAGAAGAGTTGACAGGCTGACCAAATTACACACTGAAATGAACTGTGGAAAAGAACAATGAAATTGTAAAAAAGAGCATGTCATATGTCATTTTACGTGCCATCTCCATGTCCTTTAAGTGGTTTCAGGCAATCCTCCTCAAAGTACATATGTGCAAAATAGTGTAAGTACGTATACAAAATGATGAAATAGCATCAAAATATAATAAAGGATAAAAGCTTCAGTTCCAGGCTGATTTTGACTCAGTCTGTATAGAGGACACCTGCCCTCAGTAAGAGCCTTTGATAGCTCTTGTGCTGCATTCGGTGGGTCCTCGTCAACTCGTAAAGTCAGAAAATTCTGACATGATAAAATCATATTTACCAGGTGTTTGACCTGTGAGGTCATCAGTCAGAGGTAAATACATGAACATGATAGGCTGGTTGTCACATGTGTTTATACCTTATGATAGAGAAATCCAAGTTATATGAATATGAACCTGAAACTGTTTCTAGTTGTCCATCATGTGTCAAGTGAAACACTGGTTTCATCATCTGATTTTACAACTGGTATGTACTGTCCTGTATTTTGTTAGCTGCTCAGGTACTACCTCCTGGTGGTAAACTCAGAAATCTTAAATTTTACAAGTTGACGAGGCCCTCCTGAACGCACCATTATTTCAGTGTTGCACTACAATTCCCACAATGCAGTGGTCTTCAGGGTATTGTTCAAGTAATTTGTGCACTTAGCACTAGTCAAAGTTTCACTGGGTGTGTTTCAGACTGGTCCCTTGTTCAGTACAAAGTGTGTACAAAGTAAATCCTTAAAATGTTTAAAAATAATAAATTGTACACCTGCAGTTGTAACAATACTTACAGTAGATTTTGAAATAAAGTATGGGGCATCAATCCAAACGTGTACAATGTGTTCCCATGTGTGTCATGTCGTCTCATGGAAAGAACAGCTGCAGTTAATAATATTAATCATGGATAGGTTTGATTTTAGTATGTCATTCATTGAAAAATTCTACTATTGTAAATGCTTGCTAACTGGCACAGCTTTATCAAATGTACTCATTACTACCTTTATTAGCTGCAGCTATGTTGCTGGAATGCTGCAGTGGTAGCTGTAAATTTGTGTTTTGCCAGATTTTGTGTTCAAGTGGACTAAGTGGTGAGAACACTGTTAATTGTTGACAGACTCCTCCTTTTTCTCGTCCCAAAAATGACCCTCACCACCCTTATCAACACAAAAATAATAGGCGAGAAAGTAAATTACTTTCATAGACCTTTTGCCCACAGAAATTTGACTTGTATAACAGGAAAAGCACAGGTGTTACTGATAACATTAATGATGGATATGTTCTATTCAACTCATGACAGAGTGACAGTGAGCCAGCATGAACAACAACGGGACCCTGAAATTGAAGCAGCTACATAGAATTCAGCCATTCATTCATTCACTCATTTAATTATTTACACCTGTGATCTTCCTACTGCCACATGTCAAAATGTCTTCTGTGAGAAAGATCTATTACGCTCAAAGACACTGTTTAAGGGGTCTATTAGAAGTGTAGTAATATCACTTAAAGTTAGTGAGGACAAATTTTACAAACCATTCTGCAAATTTTGCATGAACCTAATGAAGCAGAGACTGGTTTGACACACACCCAATGTAAAGGAAATCATTGTATCACTGTAAATTTTTAAATAGAATCCAGTACAGCCCAGAAAAGGGGAAAAAATGAATTTAAACTTTTTTTTTAAATTAGTGGTATCTGTACTATACAGACGCAGTGCATGCATTATTTCAGTATAACAACAGAGTCATGTCTGTTGCTGTTAGTTTCTCCTTTTAACAAAAAGTCGAAGTCTAAAATCGGCATAAACAGCAAACAACGGGAACTGTGAATTAACACGGTGAACCGGAGAATATCGAAATATTTTCAAATGTACCTATAACACCAGTTTCTTCGTTTTTAGGTTAAAAAAAAAGGTCCCTCCACTATTTGGGAAAATATGGTAATCATGTGTTACACACCTCCCATCACCTGATCAAATGTACTAGAAGGGCTCAATATCTATATCATAGTAGTCTTATTTCAAGCTGTGTGCACTAAAGACAAATATGCACATACACAGTCAGAGACAATCAGATGTCACAGAATCACTAGCCAGGCTGAAGACATATGTATCTCTCAGTGAGTCTCAATCACCACCGGCTCAAAAATACCAGGCGTTCCTCTGGGAAAACACAGAAACACATGATCATTTAGAAGAAATAAACTGGGTTAATGAGTGTACCTGATGTTAAACAGTGTACCTGTTGGCGAGCTGTGTCCCGCTGAGGGCAGTAGTCCCATCTTTGCTGACAAACAGTCTCAAGTTGCTGTCTGATGGAAAACAAGGAATCCAGAAGAGAAGTTACCACTGTGATACACAAATGTGCTAAAAAATAATCCCAAAAACTGTAACTCTGTCCTACCTTCATTGTTGCTGCTGTCAGAAAAGTTCTGACTCTGGACAATCTTCTCAACAATGTCATCTGCATCAATGCGGGTGTCGTCCACACAGCTGGGCTGCCTCTCCACAGTGTCCTTCTTTCTCCTGTTGATGGGTAAGACAAACACCAACAGAGAGAAGATTCATATCTGAAAGACAGCAACACTCTGCGAGGAGTAAAGGTGCATAAAGGCTCTGTTTCATACAGCAAATCATCATATTAAACGATAAGTTTAGTGAGATTTTATATTTCTTTTTACTGTCAACAAATCCCATGAAAAAACAAAACCAACAATGAATGTGCCCCACTAACGAGTATTGTGTGTGTATCCAAAGCCTGATGTATCTTATTCCTCTATTGGCTCTTTTAATGATTAAGCCACTACAATAAAGGCTTTTTAACATTCCTTCCTCCTTGTTACGTTCTCCTATATTTTTTGCTGTGCCTGGACTGCTTTCCTGTTTATCAGGCTTTTGCTCATATTATATGTTGAGCTGAAAAAAACGAGTCCTCTTCTACTCTCCTCCAAGGATGAAAAATAATTGCTCATCACTGCGCTCACTGTGGCAGTCCAGAGAGCTAGCTAACACCCCACTGAGTAACCAGTTGGTACGTGTCTGTGATTACTGCAACATAAAGTAACACTGAAAATCCCACTGAGCTGTTGTTGCTCTGAAGGTTAGCTAGCAATCCAGAGGCTCATGCTAATGCCAAACAACAGAACCAACTAAGAGCGGCTCAATCACTGCAGGTAGGGGGGTTGCATGTCAGACAACGGACAACACCTCTGCAGCTACATTACAAACATTATGGACGAGCAGCACTTTCAAATAACATCAAAACAAAAGTCTAAATGACGTCCCCCCTTCTTTAGATATAAATCCAATTTTACTGGTGGAAAATAAAATGACTTCCTGGGTTGGTGGAGTTGGAACAGCAGTATTTGTGCATTCCTGGGACATCTGTCCCACCTGAGCAGGTGTTTTCAGCAGCTGGAATAGCTAGTGAACAACCTCAATCGTGTTGTTGTTGTTGATACAGGAAAAATGGGTTGGACATTGTTTTAAATTTTAGATTTGCCAGATCTAGATGAAAAGTCAGGGGCTCACCAAAGTCAGTAGGATTCATCCTCTCGAGAACATAAATGGCTCTGCAATTTGTAATTATCCACTGTCATCTCTACAGTTTTAAGCATGTTAAGCTCCAGGTTGTTCTGATCACACCGGAAGGCCAGCTGTTCAGCCTCCTGTCTGTATGCACACTCGTCACCGTCCTGGATGAGGCCGGTGACCGTTGTGTCATCTGCAAACTTCAGGAGTTTCACAGATGGGTCTCCTGAGGTGCAGTTGTGAGTGTAGAGGGAGAAGAGCAGTGGGGATAGCACACACCCCTGAGGGGCGCCAGTGCTGATTGTCCAGGTGCTGGATGTGATGCTCCCCAGCCTCACTTGCTGCCTCCTGTCTGTCAGAAAATTTGTGATCCACTGACAGATGAGGGCTGGCACAGTGAGCTGGGTGAGTTTGGAGCGGAGGATGTCTAGGATGATGGTGTTGAAGGCTGAGCTGAAGTCCACAAACAGGATCCATGCATATTTCTCTGGAGAGTCGAGGTGTTGCAGGATGTAGTGCAGTCCCATGTTGACTGCATCATCCACTGTCCTGTTTGCCCGGTAGGCAGGGGGGTCCAGCAGGGGGCCTGTGATGTCTTTCAGGTGGGCCAACACCAGTCTCTCGAAGGATTTCATGACGACAGACGTCAGAGCGACGGGCTTGTAGTCATTTGCAGAGGGTGTAGGAGGTTGTTTGATGTCAGAGCAGGTGAGGGGTGTGAATGCGGGCTTATCAAACCTGCAGTAAAACACGTTCAGGTCATCAGTCAGTTGGTGGTTCTCCACAGCGTGGGGGGATGGTCTCCTGTAGTTGGTAATGTCCTTCAGGCTCCTCCACACTGACGCCGGATTGCTTGCTAAAAAGTTATTTTTCAGCTTTTCAGTGTAGCTCCTCCTTGCTACTCTGATCTCCTTCGTCAGTGTGTTCCTGGCCTGGTTGTACAGGATTCTGTCCCCACTTCTGTAGGCCTCCTCCTTGGCCTGACGAAGCTACCTGAGCTTTGCTGTAAACCAGTGTTTATTATTGTTGTACAGTTTATGAAAAAAGTCTCTAGGTGAGGACTACATCTTCAAAACTGTGACATCTGTACACCAACCTTCGTTTATGTAGAAACAGATTCCGCCTCCCTTCGTTTTCCCCGATAGCTCCGTGCGGTCTGCCCGTATGAGTTGGAAGCCCGGTAGATGGAGTGAGCTATCCGCAATGTGCTCACCAAGCCAAGTTTCAGTGAAGCACAGGGCAGCAGATCTGTAAAAGTCCGTATTTGTACTGTTCAGGAGCAGCAGTTCGTCCATCTTGTTGGCCAGAGAGTGGACATTGGCCAGATGAAATGACGGGAGTGCAGTTCGTAATCCCCACAATAATAAAATAAAATCCATGTTCCGGAATTATCCTTTAAAGTAATAAAATAGTCTTGATTCTTAAATGTTATTTTGACTGCAAAGTCTTGACTGTGAAGTCTTCACTGTGAGCGTATTTTAGTTTTGACAGTTTTTTTTAGTGTTGACATACACAGACACACTTTTATTTTGGTAGTAGCTCCATGACAACAGCAGATTAAGTGGTGAGGGTATAACACTGTCCCATTCCTGTTTTTGTACTGGTTCACATTCAGTCTGAGGTCCTTCCATGTGGCACGTCACACGCACTGCTCTTAAGAGTGGGATGAATTCCTGGAGAATTTCTGGCATGTAAGTTTACACATGCCTGAGATAAGTCTAGAAGTTTATCACTGCGATGGAGTCCAGACATGCCTCACAGTGACTATGAGACAGCGTTGTGGAAAACATGCAGGAACAGGAGAGTTTTATCAAAAATGCAGGTATGTGTGTATCTACCTGGAGGATCTGTTGGTCATGAGGGCTGTTGCAGAAGGTGGAGGAGGTCTTTCTGGTTTGGTGGGAGTGACTTGTCGGTGCAGCTCAGTGGGGGTGGAGGGAGGTGGCTGGGGGTGGGCAAACCCACAGGAGACGCTGCTGCTGGAGGAGGCGGTTCTTTGGTGACAGAGGTCAGTCAGGCTGGAGCAGCGAGAGTGAGCTGTGCTGTAGCCTGGAGGACAACAGAGGAGAGGAGAAGAGAAGAGATGAGAGAAGAGGAGAGGAGGAGGGAGAAGAGAGGCGGGGAGAGGAGAGGAAAAGAGGAAAGAAAAAGGGGAAAGGAAATGAAAAAAAGGTTAGCAAAGCAATTGTAGTTTTGACAAAATTTGTAAACCAAAAGGGAGAATATAAAGTAACTAAATTCTTAATTAGTAAATTAGTAGTGGAAAGTTAATGATTTTTTACGTGTAACAAGCCTTTATTTGTTCGTGCTGGCCAGTGGCTTGTTATTAGAGAATTTACGGGTAAGCACAAAACTGAAGTAATGAAGGTCTTAAAACTAGATTTTGACCCAAGGCCCCCCTTTAAGACAGGACCTCAAGATCAGGTTTTCAAGCACGAACAGACACACGAACCAGTCTGTTGATTTTGTGCTTTAGTGGTGTAAATGTTTAATCTAATTAGCACACTCCAGATGACAAAGTTCGAAGTTCAGAGCACCACCCTGGTCTTAGCACGAGGAAGTAAAAGTTCCTGACCTTGGTTGTAGCATGAGGAAGGAAAGCTCTCTGACCTGAGATCTTGCTGTGCTGGCTGGCATAGCTGGAGCTGCGAAAATGACCAGTGTGAAAGACCTCGTCTGGGCTGGACACACTCTCTCCCTCCTCAGGCAGGCCTGCAGAACACACACGGCAAACACACACTGACACCTGACTGGGGGATATGAATCAGAGAGATTATCTGATAATTTCCGAAGACACCGAGGCCTTGCTATGAAGACTTGATAAGGGACAGCAGAGATGACAGGAAATGAGGGGAAAGAGAGATGGAGAACGACATGTAACAAAGGTCGCTGGACGGACACAAACCAAGAACGTTCCTCTTTCCGGAAACAGTGTCCCTGTGACTGACTAACACATTGTTGGTTTAGGTCTTTTCATGAGATTATTTGACAATCAGAAAAACACTGAATAATGACATCCTTACCCTTTAATCATTTCTGGATAAGATAAGATAAGATAAGATAAGATAATAATACCTTTATTGATCCTAGCGGGGAAATTCAGTTGTTGCAGCAGCACAATGACAGCAATAAGTACAGATAAGTATAGAGGTGAAAGGATAAATAAATAAAGGTATATAAAAACTAGAATAAAAAAGAATACAAAATAGAAACTATACGCAAGCATTTGGAGACAAAGATTACAAGGTAAAGTGACAGTGGTGTGATTAATAGCAGCAGAATCAATATATGATATGTTTAAGTAATAATGGAACCTAGTTTGTCAATATTAATATAGAGATGTAATAGAAGTATAATATAGAATATGAAGCAGGTAAATGTAATGTAAACATGGTATAGTAAAATATAATATAATTATATAGTATGAGATATAACATATAGTATAAGGTGGAGTTAAGTGATATAGTATAAGATTATGTAGTATAGTGCAACAATATAACATAGTATAGTAGAAGTATTAAGTACAGCAATGTCACATACGGTAGTATTGTTATATTATAACATTGTATAAATAGACATAGTATAAGGTATTGTACAGCAATATGACATAAGTAGAATATAATAGACTATAATATACTCATCAAATCATATCAAAAAAATATGGAATAGTGTTCGCTCCATTTTGCACTTGGGTGGGATGATCCGGTGGCTGAATGAGCTGCCCATCTGCCCCAGCTCATTGTACAGGGGGTGAGAGAGGTGAGGATGGCTTTGATCTTGTCCTTCATCCTCCTCTCTGCCACTGACTCCAGACTGTCCTGTTCCAGCCCGACCACAGAGCTGGCCTTCCTCACCAGCTTGCTCAGTCTGCTGGCTTCAACATCCCTGATGCCACCATTGAGGTAGTCGATGATCAAGGATGCAGTGTCGGGGTACAGTTTTGTTTTTTAACATTCAGATATATTGTATGTATGTTAAATTTACTCACCTATAATACCATTAACAAGCTTACATTAAAGGATAATCCCATTTTATTACAACTTCTTTTCATTCTTACCAGTAATAATAACATTGCCCTCACCATGTTAATTGCTAAAATCTGGGAACACCGCGATAACACAAAGAAGAAGTCAGACCGGACAAGAAGCACAAGCAGTCATATCATCAGACAGGTTGTAAATTGACTCCCAGGTAAGAAAACGTATTTTGAACCTACCATATCATAGTCTTCCTCTGCTATGACAGATTATTAACAACAATTCAGATGCAGTCACTTTCAATTTGACCTCCAAGTAAAGTGGTTTAGATAATCTGGATAAAGTGTTGACTTGGTTACAACCTGTCTAATGGTTTGACTGCTCGTGTTTCTTGCCCCATCCGACTTTGCTGTTGCATGTCACTGTGCTCCGAGATCTCATAACTGATATAAAAACTACGAAAATAAGAGTTGTAATTAATTGGAATTACTATTCAATTCCAGTTGGTTAGAGAAGACAGAGGGAACAATAACATTGAGCAGTTACCTGAGCTACGTACTGATGACTGTCTGGGTTTGAAGGCGCGGGATCCCTCCATGATGCCTCCTAGTGGCTGCACTGTGGCATCAGTACTCTCACCCTTACAGTCCAGCTGCAGGGTGGGGTCCTTGTCCCCAATGGATACAGATTTGGCCGTGCTGGCAGGCCTGATGGTGAAAACACAGGCACAAAAAGTAGTATTACAAAAAGCCACCACAGTCACATTTACTTTTTTGTGAGTGGGTCGTCTGAGAAAACAAAGAGCAGAAGTTTTCAAACTGTGAGGTCTGCCTCCCCAGGGGGACGGGGGGGTGNNNNGGAGAGATGAGAGGGAAAGAAACTGTGTGAGGTGAAAGGGACAAGTGCACGCTGGTGTTTGAAAAATAATGGAAAGTTAGATATTGTTGTTGTCTGGCTGCTGATTTGTCCGCTTATCAACACAGTCAACAGTTGCAGCAGCAGCAGTGGCTGTAACGTACAGCTTATGGAGGCAGTTAAGGTACTTTAAAACCGTTAGTAACTAATTTGCGCAATCCGCCATCGTAAATGAACATCCATAAATCACAGAAAAAAAGATGCTTCCTATAACTTCAGAACTTGCTTGAGAATGATCACCTTTTTAAGTTTTCTTCAGTATCAAAGTAATCTGCAGGGACGTTGGAAGTCAGTCAGAGTTGGGGGTGCTGAGAGAAAGTCTATATAATGACGTCATATTAAATTTGTATAATAATTTGAATGGCCAACAACATTTTACACCAACAGACAGCAAACACGAACACCAACATGCTGTATGTCAAAGCAGCTTAGTACCATACTCAGCTATGGACAGACACGGAATGCAGGTTTGTTCCTGATCAGAAGACGATTTATTGTTGACTGAGCCACAGCAACGATATACGGGTAACAATAGAAAAAGGCACTTTATATCACACACGCAAACGCACACACACATGTCAACGAAAACATTAACGAGTAACTCTGAACAGGCCGTAGGCAGTGCTTTACAAACAGGCTTTCATTGAAGACCGCGCTCCAAAACCTCTCTCTCTCTCTCTCTTTCTTTCACACACACACAAAAACACACAAGCAACCGAAAACATTAATAATAACTCTGAATTAATTGAGGACCACGCTCCAAAGCGCAACTCCACACCACAGAGACGTCCTCTTGCTCTCATTCGAAGCATGCTACAGTACCAGATCTGTGACAGAAACAAGAAATAACGTAAATGATATAATCAATTCATACAATTCGTAACTGGTGAGACAGGAAATTGAGAGCCGTAGAGCGTAAATATAAGCGTAATATATAAATATTGTAACCAAGACCAAAGTGAGCCTGTAAGGCGGCAGGAAACATAATAAAAACACATTTGCCTACCTTAAGCAGTAACAAAGGGTGGATTTCAACCATTTAACGACAACCATGTTTTATAGTCCTCTTACGCTAAAATGCTACTCTCAAAAAATAAAAGTTTTTATTGATTTGTTTAGTAAACGTTTTTGCCTTGCAGTTATAGCCCCCACCAGTAGGGGGTGCTGCAGCCCCATCAGCACCCCTACTTCCAGCATCCCTGGTAATCTGTACATCCACGGGTACACTGCAAACAGGAACTGCTAATAGCTCATTCGGAATTATTTCAATGGTTTCAATTTGCCAAAATGAAAACAAATATAAGCTAAAAATGGAGCTCAAGTTGTAGCCCACAGCTAACTCCGTGGCAACATTTTACTTCCTGCTTACAACATCAAAGTCCCAGAATTACGGGAACTCTAAACTTTGTGTTGTACTATGTATTTTTTTTACTTTACTAAGGCTAAGCAACTTATATTTCTGGATAGCTGACACTTTCTTCTATCCATTCACATACAGATATTTGCTCTGTGTTGAACACAGTGGACACAGACAGTGCTCGGGGGGTGACAGGGGGTAGTTGGAGGGTGCTGGGAGGTGCAGTTATCTAAATTTTGTCTGAGAAAAGAGGAACTTACGTTTTGAAGCAGGGATCTCCAGACAGAAGAGTCATCCCAATTGTTACCTATAAAAGAATACAGATGTGTTATTAAACCTCAGTGGTGGGGGGTATCTGTGTGTGTGCTTGCCCTGCCTTGAGGATAGAGTTGTCCTGTCGAGTGTTTTTGGTGTCATAACCCTCCAGGATGCAGCAGTGAACTGTGGAGCCTGAACCAGCGAACTCTGCAATGTTGAGATCAGCAAAACCTAGCTGGAGACAGACAGACAGACAGACATGAGAAAACAACAGAAAGTGAAACCATTTAAAGGTTCTATATGTAACATTCAGAAAATGCATGTTAACAATGACACCTGTGGCCATTAAGTCAACTGCAGTCTGCATCCTGTTGCTCGCACTCATGCCTGTGCTCCCACTCCATAGGCACGAGCCAGCATTGGCCAAAACAGTGAATAGTCAGCAGAGCTACATTAGCTGGATGTACGTAGTACATTCCTTACGGCTGAACCAATTGGATGGTGAAACGTAACGGACGTAAGCTAGGCTACGGCTGTATTCAGAATCGCCTACTACATACTACCGACGAACGTTACACTGCTTTTCATAGTAGTATGCAGTATGAAACTATTCAATTGATTCATTTTGCAGTATGCTCGGCCAGGCTTAGCCGGTTTCCGGTTTTTGGAAAGCAGAAGTAAACAATAGCACGGTTAATGGCTAACCATCGCATCCATTCTATTAAAATGTCCCTTCAACTGCTGATATAAATGATCGTGTCTTTTTTTCAGTTACTTTAACGGTGTAAAAGTGAAGTCTAACTTCTTACCTTGCTAAGTGTATATCGTTTTCACCATTTACTTTAGCTTTGTTTTTACTAGAGTCTGAAAAAGGACTTTAACGCTACTTCACAATGTACCATGAATTGGAGCTAACGTTAGTTCTCCTGGTATTTCTGTTGCTTTGGAAGCGTAACGTTATCCTTGTTATCCTTGCTTCAAACAAACTGGGTGCCTTTTCATGAATCTTGTTTATGCACACGTTTATGTTATCAAGTGATTCAGAGCATGCTGAAGTCCGTGTTAATTTACTACAAGGATGCTGCTACAGGCACACTTCTGTTTCTTTTCTTGTTGGTTCTTTGCAATGCAGTTGACACATCTTTTATTTGTTACTACTACTGTATTAACTAATAAAAGATAATGCATGTAAATTTATTTGTTTATTTTAATTATGGATCATTACAAATATGCAATGTTTTAAAAGTTGCAAGTAGTCACACAGTGACAAAAATAAATCATGTATAGAACTCAAAAATTCTGATGCATCAAGATGCACTGATAATTGTTTTATAATCGCATCGTCAAAAACCGATTAAAAAATTATTAAAAAACGCTTAATACTTGAAAATTGTTGCATATAGCCCCTTTAAGGTGGAAAGTGCAAACTTATATACAATTCATATTTAGAATAAAGTAGAGGTCAAGTCTGGTCTACATCTTTTTATTTTGTTCTCTCCACAGATCTGAATCTGCAGGAACGGTTCTTCTTCCTATGAGATGTTTTAACATCTTGTCTATGAGATGTTTTAACATCTCATAAGATCTTATTTGTTCTGTCCACATACATTACTGTATATCATATCCGCAACTAACACTCAATCAAACAAACAGGAGACAACAGGGAAACAGGAGAGAGTGACTCTGCTCTGCAGAGACGCATTTTGGATTCACACTCATAACACAGTGGAGCCTTTTGGCCTAAATGAAGAATTGAATTTGTCATGTTTCATCTAATTGATTACACTTGATGGATGCAGTATTTGTACTTTCTGTACTTTTATCTTTGTAACTTCAAGATACGGCTGTGTTCCTTTGTTTCTGATGTGGTGATGACTCTGACTATGGCAACTCCCACCCTTGGATCCATTATCCAATAGATTTGAAATCCTGTTCAACCAATTAACCTATGTTGTACATCCTATGGACTAGGGAAACGGGATTCCCGGGAATACTCATCCACACCATTTCCCGGGAGTGACGGGAAAACGGGAAAAACTTCTTTTTTTTTAAACATTTAGAACATATTGGAATATACAGAAAATATGTAGGCGTAGGCTACAGTTTCCTTTCTTAAAACATATGCAACAGCTGTGTGTGTGCGCCGGTGGAAAGCTTATTAATAAACACAAAGCGTCATGAATTCAAATAACATAGGCTACACAGGATTACGCCATGGCCGTTAAATTAGTAGTTTATGGTAACTTTTCCTTTTGGCCCACCGAATTCATCTGTTGTAGGCTCTACCATCTAAATTAGGCTAACACAACACAATGTCTGCCACCAGCTTTACCTGGAAATACTTTAAAAGATTGAACAATGAAGATTCAAAGTGTGTGCTCTGTGAACGAGTGATTAAATGTGCCGGAGGCAACAAGCGGTTTGCTGTGAACGCTAAGAGAATATGGAATCCGTCTCAGCTTAATAGAATGACTTTGAAAATGCCAAAAGACTTGCTTTAACAAATTTCGTTTGCAGCCTAATATAGAATTGTCAAATCACTTCCATGAGGCTGTTCTCAGCAGACAGATCACAGGCAGTGAACTTGGCATTTCATATTCCTCACAGCTATAGCGAAGTTCAAGGTGCATCCAAAGTTTATATAATGTTCATTCTAATGTTGATTAACATAATGGTTTTCTTTTGCCTTGATAATTATTAGTAACACCAAATAATACACTAAAGCGGTCGGGTCAGGAACCCAGAGGTTTATGCATGGCCTGTTTCTCCTTGTTGCATTTAGAAATATGACCAATGTGTTTTGACTGTAGATGAAGTTACCGTTAAACTAACTAACTATTAAAAGCCGAGTTCCGATTAAACACCTGGCCAGTAGGCTACTGGCCGGGTGTGGCTACACCACGTTTTGACAAATAAACGCAGGTCTGAATTAGACGCCGGGTCTGGTTTTTATATAAGTTGTTTGGATGTATAAAACCTCGACACAGCCCACCGGGTCGCCCACTTGAGCTGTTCCAAGCTTCTTAGCTCCGCATACAAATCTAAATGTTTCTTTTGTCCATATGAACATGCTACACATCGTTGGATCGGTTAGATTCTCTACAATCCAATCGTTCAGTTCATTTTACGGAAACCATTAGCACCAAATTATAATTCATTCAGATTTACCAGCATGGTAAACAAGAGAGACAAAAAAAAAATGGTGACTCCCTTTGAAACGGTCCGAAAGTCCGAATATGTGTCCATTCCTCGAGTATTTATATTCCTTTAGTCCGTAAGAGTCCACTGATCAAAAGAATCAAAACGTTTTTTCATACAAATTAATCTAAGTTGTGAATATTGTCATGTAAAATAGCTACAGTAACCTTCGGATTCCATCCTTTCTAAGGTAGGCTACCGGTATTTTGATACGGGGCTCTCTCTCTCTCTCTCTCTCTCTCTCTCTGGCCTAGACGCACTGTCTCTCGGAGCTAGATCAAATGAATGATTCGTAATTTTGCTGAGCAAGAGTTTTGTGCAAAAGGAATTAAAGGTCCCAAATATAAGCAGGATGAGAAGCAAATAAAAGCCCGGGCTATTAATTGAAGTTTTACGGTATGAACAAGTCCAGTTCCTGGGATTTCCGGGATAGTGTGCTTCTGTTCCCGGGATAGAAAGTGTCTCATTTTCGGGAAAAATATTAATCCCTACTATGTACTGTTCTAGGTGTTTGCCTCATGTCTTTGTCCATGTTGACTCTGTTAAAGACACAGTAGTGTCAAAACATTAGTCTGTTTGCACAATTAAGAGGTTGCAAATCAATCAGTGTGCTCCAGTCCCCTTTTTTCTCTTGGAAGCTTGCTGTCCTCGAGCTGAGAAGCACCTGATTCAGCTGTGTAATGCTGGAAGATGCACAGAGTACCCTGTTTCACTGTAAAAGTCTGTTTTATAAAAGTTCACTCAACTTTATTACATATGAGTTTTCCTATCTTATGCATTTTACTGGTTGATAATCACATAATCAGAAAATAAACTTGCCTTTGAGAAGGCCTTTCCTCCTTTGAGCTCCTGCAAAGATAGACAGCAAAACTATGAAGGACCAAATACTGCTGACTGTCTATGTCAGACTGCTAACACCATCTCTACAGTCATATCCATAAACATATTACATCACATCATATGGAACAATATGAAACCTGGAGTTCAACCCTGGGGGACAAACCAAGTATACTGTACATTACTTACATCATGCAGTGTGATCATTCCGGCATTATTGGGTAGTGTGGGGGATAACTGAGTTGCCTTTGAATTCATAGCCCACAGAGAAGGCTGCTTGGAAAGAGAGATGACTGCTGGGAAATGTAGTTTACCTTGCGTACAGAGACTCTGCAGATGCACGGGTCCAACACTGCAGTGACTGGATTAGCACTCATTTTACACACGAAAGAGAACTTCTTCCTCCATCGAACACAGTTCTGCTGCACCTCCTCCCTGCACGCCCGCGCACACACAACCACACACACACACACGTTCGTTTCCATCACTTTTGGGGACATTACATTGACTTACATTCATTCCCTGTAGACTTACCCTAACCCTAACCATAACCGCTACTTGCCTAACCCTAACCCTTACCCTCACCTTAACCTAAACCTAACCTTACTCTAACCTTAAACCAAGTCATCACACTAAAATGCAATGATTTACGTTATGGGGACTTGAATTTTTTCCCCATAAGGGAGGCGAGTCCCCACAATGTGACTGTGTAAACAGATTTATGTCCCCACAGCATTAGTAATACACAATACACACACACACTAATCAGGTTGGACTGTCTGGGCGACAAATATTTGACAAAGCATACAGTTTAGAGTAAAACTACATGTATATATGTATAAACAGATAGTTTAACAACTTGTCTGACACAATAAAACTATAATCATTGCATGCCTTAGAGCGACAGTCTAGCTCCAGGCCCCCTGGACACTGTTAATGGTGCTCCTGGTGGCACTTTTTTTTTTTTTTGTAAATATATTTTATTGATTTTCAAAGGTTTTATCCCACAAGTGTAAAAGATACAAAACATGTATATTTGACTTCAATTCACCTACTCATCCCTCGAATGCCTATTCATTCAAGTACTATTCATCAAGTATGTTGACAAATCGAAATTCCCGTGCCCATCCCTGCCACCCTACTCACCCGACCACCCACTCACCCGTAGGATTACAGGTTACAGAGTACATTTAGGTGAAGAAGGGGAAAAAATATAATGAAATAATCAAACAATTGTCTTAATTACTCAAACAAACAAAAAAGGGGGGGGGTCACTGCTGTAATAGAACATTTATGGGTTCCACCCTACTCTTTATCGAGGGGTTCCTGTGGAGTCATAAGGACACAGGAATGCGTTGCTTCCATTTTAAAAGGATCAAACATCTCGCAAGGAGTGTAGTGAAAGCTATGACCACATAGGCTTTATTTGGCAAGAGAGCACAGGATTCCTTTGATATTACTGTAGGCCAAAGAGGGCACAGACTGGGTCAGGGTCAAATTGGATTTCAAACATCTCACTAAAAGCTTTAAAGATACTTATCCAAAGGTGGAAAGATTCAGATAAAGCCAGAACATGTGCATTAAGTCTGCTGGCAGGCCTCTACAACGAGGGCATAATGGCATAATGTTTGGACATATCTTTGCCAATCTAGCATTAGTTAAATCAACTCTATGTACCACCTTCAGTTGTATTAAGCCATGTTTAGCGGATGTAGACGATGTGTTTATCCCATTGGTCATCTGTTAAAACTGCTCCAAGATCAGAATGCCAGGCTATTTTTAAATTATCAATGGAGTGTGGATTGATGTTGTTAATGAGCTCATAAATCTGGGATATCAATTCTGAATTACAAAGCTTCTGATCTGCAAGTAACGGAAGGGTTGATTCTTAGGTAAGTCGTAGATTTGGGATAATTGAGAGAAAGATGAAAATATGTCTTCTATGTATAGATTATTGATTGATCTAATCCCTTTATTAAACCATAAAGTAAATGCAGGGTCTGTACAGGAAGGAATGTACATGTGATTTGACTTAATGGGGGAGAGGGTAGAAGTTCCTTGCAGACCAAAATGTATTCTAAACGAAACTAAATTGCATATTCTTATTGAGATTGACAAGCATATTTGAACTCAAGTTACTGCTAAGGCTGCACAAACCACTGAGCCCAGGAGGTGTTGACAAGATGAGAACTCTAATTGCACCCAGTCTGCCTTTCCTGCAAATGGTTTGTCTTCAAACCAGCAAATTAACTTCTGAATGTTGCATGCCCAATAATAAAAAAGGAAGTTGGGCAAAGCCAGACCTCCTGAGCGCTTTGGTCATTGGAGATGGGTCTTGCTGATTCGACTGGATTTATTACCCCATAAGAAAGAGATAATACTTTTATCAAGTGTTTTAAAAAAATACTTTTTAATAAGGATGGGGATGTTTCGGAAGAGATATAAAAACTTCGGTATTACTATCATTTTAATTAGGTTAACGCGCCCCAGTAATGATAATGGTAAAGAGGCCCAACGATTCATATCCTGTTTACACTTATTAAAGTTGTAGTCTCGAAGATTTTCATTTCGTTGTCTTTCATGGCACCTTTGGCAATAATCGGTAATTGCAGGTGTGTTTTCGGACCTCACTTAAGTTTCAGTTTCACTTTCCTCGTCTGTAGTTATTAACCTTTTCTTTGTTTGTTCGGCCATAATAACCTAAAAGCCTTGTTAAAAGCCTCACTGTGAACTTCTGATTTTTCAAGGAAAGTCGCTGCCAACACCCCGGTCGTAATACTGCAAATTTAAGGGCTTTCATCAGTGGGCCATAGGCTCAATCACCATTGTGCTGCATCATTCAGCGATAGATAGTGACTTTCCAGATGTTTATTTAAATGAAAATCTTCGAGATTATATCTTTAAGAAGAGCAATGAAGTTGGTTTTTTTTATTATGACCAAAGTTTTTATTATTTTTCAGAAGTTTCCATAACATCACAACATAATAAATGACAGAAAGTAGTACATAAAACCAAAACAAGATATTCATCAACCGTGGAAAAAAAAGGATAAACATGACGATAACAAAAACAAAACAAGACAAACAAACAAAAAAATTAGATAACTACATTTTATACATCTATATATATATATATATATATATATATATATAAAACATAGCACAAAAAGTAAGGAAATTTGTGTTTGGTAGATTATTTCTTTGTTGTAACAATGCTTCTTGGCAATAAATCTTATACCGTTGGAAAGCCTGTTTATTTCCCTTTTAAATGGTGCCACATTTGTAAGGAACATGCATTTGTGGGATGAGCAGCAGAGATGAGTATGTGGGTTGCGCCCATGAAAAATTTGCCAAATCTTCTCTGCCAATGCCAAACAGCTTATTCTGCCATTGACTCTTGTTTGGTGTTGTTTGGTGGATTGGATGATTGAAATCTGAAGAAACAAGACATATTGGCAATTTAACAATTTATTCATTTAACAAACAGGAGCCTCAGTAGCGTGTGGAAGAACCATACACAGCCACAACAGCCTGGCACCTCCTCCTCATGCTGGTCACCAGCCTGGTCACGCGCTGTTGTGGGATGGCATCCCATTCTTCATCCAGCATTTGTCGCAAGTCAGCCAACTTGGTTGTGTTGGTCACTCTGGCACAAACAGCACGCCCAAGCTGATCCCACAAGTGTTCAATGGGGTTGAGGTCAGGACTGCTGGCAGGCCATTCCATCCTCTCCACTCCCAAATTCTGGAGGTAGTCTCTGAGAAACCCCGCTCTGTGGGG
>NTHP01000208.1:927083-942456 GCA_003416845.1 Oplegnathus fasciatus | reverse complement strand
TCTTCTCTGTGAAACATGCAGTTATGGGCTGTAATCAAAAGGATGTTCTTAATGTTTGGAAATATTATTAATACAAAACAAGCCATTCCCTCAGTCTTTAAATTCTCTTATGATGGTTTCTGGACAATGTTAGCTGCAGTTCCTGTTGAAAAATATTATTCCACATGTGAAATATCCCAATAAAAANGGGGGCAATAATGTAAATGTGAAATTGTTTTCTACATGTGATAATATGAAGGGTCCATATACAAAACCAGATATCTCTGTTTTTACATTTTGTTTTATGCACTCAGGGGATATCAGTCAAACTGGTGTTGGTTTATTTATTTTAAGAATGGAGTTCATCTGTTTTTGCAAATGAACTCTTCATATGTGTCACGTGGGCTCTTGTGTAAAGGTTGAGTTCCTGTCATTTTCTAATGCAATGTGATGAACACAACTAGATTTATTTTATCACTTATTCATTCAACATGCACAGGGGACGTCAATAACAGCTGTAAATTCACCTGAGATATCTGTGGTCTCTGGATATCACATAGTCACCCTAACAGAGAATATAATAATAATAATTAAAACACAAATTGAAATAGGACATAGGCATGCAGAGAAATAAGAAAAAGGGGAATGTAACGTTTACAAAGATAAGATGTTTTATGGACATCATTATACTACATTGCCAGGTACTTAACAGACAACACACAGAGCAACATACATTAAAAAAAATGACTGTGCCACAATAAAAGATCAGCTTAAATGCTTAAACAAGCTGTATTGATCTGGAAACCTCTTATTTTGATATGACAGCTCTTCTCGCAGCCCTGTTTGTCCGAGCTGACCACGCCATTTATTTCAGCTACATACAGGACCATTAAATAAACTGTCACCCTGCAGCAGAGCAGAAATACAGACTCCCAGAGGAGCTCAGCAGGGAAATCCATAACACATTATGTAGCCTACCACTGGAGAAAATACGGAGTTCCCCTGCACACATTTAGACCCAATGCAGCACTGCAGTATATGAAATACTCTTAATGGTGCAATCTAATTGGAGTTTGTGCAGAAACAACTGTCGCATTGTCAGAAATAAGCTTATTTGTGAGGATTGCGTGCGTGCCTCACACACACACACACACACACACACACACACACACACACACACACACACCACGCCCCCTCCTGTCGGGAACACCCTGGCTGTGGATTTCAGCCTTCAGACGGTGCCGAGGCGCACCGACACACTCACGTACGGTGCCTGATCCCCGGACTGACTCTCCAGCTGGCCGTGCTCCCCTGCCGGCTCCTCGCCGCTCCTCACCTCCAGGTAAGACACCGCGGCTCTGCGGGTCAACCGGCTGCTCACCGGGACACCAAACACCGCCGTTTTTCCTCTGGCATATGGCACAGTCCGCCGCTGCCGCTTGTCTCCAGTTAAATATGTTTTATGTGTGTCTTTTCCCTGTTTTTTTATGTTTTTTCTTGATGGGGGGGAGGGGGGTGTCTGTCCACCATCACGACCACGACCTCGGAGGATTAGTCACACATCAGCGGGACCAGACAGCCCACTTCCCGGATAAAGTTAAGCGCGTTTGGGCAGGTGCAATGCAGCAAAAAAGCTCATTTTCTTGCTTCTTGTTTCCTCCGCTGCAGATTCACCTGCAGTCAACTCAGGTGAATTTAATCATCTGTTGAGAATATGTTGCATTAATTAACTTGGAGGTATGAACCCATCATGTGGTGATGTGGAGGGCAGTGGTCAGACAAGGAAGGCAGTGGTTTGGATCAATTTATCACCTGGTTTGATGTGACATTACCTTTTAAAGCAAAGTGACTGTAGAGAAACCACTTTAATGATCTTATAATGTGTCTCACAGCTGATAGTTAATGGTGACCTTGTGTGGTGGTTTCATGTGGAGTCACCAGATATCCCAGGGCTTCTCAGGGAGGACTGGTGGTACTGGTAAGGTGTCAGACTCACAGGATGCTGCTGAATGCCTGCAGGGCTGGTTGGTTCAGGACCAGGACTGGTTTTTGCCTCAGATTAGTCAGTGTTAGGCTTGTGTTTGATGCTGCCACTCACAGCACTGGCGGGGAAAATACTGATGTGAGGTGTGAGATCCAGTTGACCTCCTTTTGGACGATGGTAAAATGTTGAAGCCTCCATTCAGGATCCAGAAGTCCTGATAGGAAGGTTTGAGTCTGGGACCCTGGAGCACATGATGCACGGAGAATGTAAACATTACATTAAGGTTGATTAGTTGTTTTTAATTGTAGAGTTACTTTGCCATTAAGATTTTAAAAACTATACTGAGCATATAAAATACCATTCATTCTAATAGTACATTAAACTACTCGACAGTGTATTAAAAAGACATTTAAGTTAGTAAAACTGCAACATTATAAAGTCTAGGGCTGCAACTAATCATTATAGCTCATTATCAATGACTCTAATAATATTTTTTAATTAATCAATTAATTGTTTTGTCTATAAAATTTCAGAAAACAGTGAAAAAAGCCAATCACAAGGCTAAACAAGCAGCCGTTCAGCCTAAAAAAAGAATTTGAAGATGCCAAAATGTTGTCTTGAAATTGTTTTGTTCGACCAACAGTCAGAAACTGAATCATTTTAACATGTACTATGAAATAAAACAAACAAAAGCAGTGAATTTTTGCAGTTGAGAAGCTCATTAGAGGAACAAGGGAATGTTTGACGAACAACTTAATCGATTCTCAATATACCTTTGCTGAATGCTTTTCTAATGATTGACAATATGATCAATCAGCTAATCCTTTCAGCTCCAAATCAATCCATTGTTGATCAAATTTGTGGAAAATGACCCTTAAAGTTGCTCGTTTTAACTGACCACAGACTACATTTCAGAGATTTTCTAGTTTCACTGATGTAAATGAGAGAAAAGCAGCAAATCCTCACATTTGAGAAGCTGAAACCAGCCAAAGTTTCTGTGTTTTTGCTCAATTAATGACTTAAAAGAATAGTTTTTAGACATTTTGGGCTTATTTGCTTTGTTGCAGACAGCTAGATGAAAAGATCAATACCACTCTCACATCTGTCCGGCATCGACCTTCTCCTCTAACTCTTGAAAGCTGATTTCACAAAATGTTTGTCTGTTGCTTTAAATGATTATTCAGTCATCAAGTATTCGTCTGTTGGCCAAATAATTGGTTAATCGACTAAATTACATGTAGTGTCTGGTGAAAATCTGATGTTATGAAGCTCAGATTTACCCCTTAGGTTAAAACACGTGGACTATTAGTCTTATTTACTGCAGGTATTTGGCATCAAGTGTCACATTTTGTGGTCTGAAAATACAAAAGGCCAATTCAGCTCACCAAAGCTGCTTTTAAGCCTGTCAGACAGGGTGGCTGCTGGCCAAAGTGGCTACTCACACTGACTAAGTAGCCAGAGGCAGTATGTTTTCTGTCAGCCATCAGTCTTTGAGCCGGGCTGGCAAACATTAAGTCTGCAAACAGCTGTAAATTAAAACACAGCAGTTGTGCTAATGAGTAAAAACACCCTTGAGTTCATATATCATCATTAGCTTCGTTATGAACCCTGTAAGTGGATGTAATATTCAAGTAAGCAGTCTCACGTATGAGCTTTCTTTCTAGAAAGAGAAAGATTTTAACATCCCTGACAAATTCTGCAGTTTTCTTCCATGAACAACAAGCCTTTGCTGCGTAAGATATCCTGCCATACTATAATCTGTCACAGTGACGCTTCCCTAAATTGGTTCATTTGGCCGCTATAAGCAGTCGCTGCAGTATCTGCTGAGGCTGTTTTATCATTGTCACAGGGAGAATGCCTCCCTAATGATAACCGAGTTTTTATATACAGCTCTCAGACACACACACACACACATACACACACACGCAAGGCTGGAGGGGGAATAAATGGGTGAATAAAAGGAGGAGAGAAGCCAGGGAATGTAGGGATTCCCTGATTCCTCTACTCGCAGGCAGCAGAGCTCATCCAGCGGAGCAGAAAGAAGCCCTGGGGAGTGCAGTCACACAGCATTAGAGGTCTGCGTCTGGAAGATCTGGCAAGACAGAGTAGAAGTGTGTGTGTGTGTGTGTGTGTGTGTGTGTGTGTGTGTGTGTGTGTGTGTGTNACACACACACACATACACACACACGCAAGGCTGGAGGGGGAATAAATGGGTGAATAAAAGGAGGAGAGAAGCCAGGGAATGTAGGGATTCCCTGATTCCTCTACTCGCAGGCAGCAGAGCTCATCCAGCGGAGCAGAAAGAAGCCCTGGGGAGTGCAGTCACACAGCATTAGAGGTCTGCGTCTGGAAGATCTGGCAAGACAGAGTAGAAGTGTGTGTGTGTGTGTGTGTGTGTGTGTGTGTGTGTGTGTGTGCACATACATTCACACGTCTGCATTGTTATGGCAGGCATCTCTGTGACAGGCTGCAGCTCACGGTGCCAGACGGATGTGCTCTGCCCTACAAAACCAAAACACTGTAATTACATATTTGGTCCAAACTGAGTTAAGACCCGAATCTGAGTTTTTGGCGNTACCACTTTCTACTTCTTCTCCACTACATGTCAGAGGGAAATGTTGTACTTTTTAATTCACTACATTTATCTGACAGCTTTAGTTACTTTACAGATTAATATTTTTGCATACAAAAGAGATGAAGAGCTTATAAAATATGATGCTTTGTTATAAATGTAACGACCCAACAGTGTAACACAAGTACAGCTGAAATGATTAGTCACTGAATCAGTTAGTTGATTGACAGAAAATTAATTGGCAACTATTTTGATAATCGTTTCAGTCAGTCAGAACATTTCATGCTTCCAGCTTCTCAAATGTAAGAATTTGCTGGTTTTTCCTTGTAATTTCATAATAATTTTATTAAACAAACATTGTGAAGGTGTCACTTTGGGTAATTGTGACGTGGTTTCTCACTATTTTCAGAAGTTTTACAAGCCAAACAATCAATCGATTAATGGAGAAAAAAATAATTTTCCTGATTATACTTGTTTAGGACTTGTAACAGAGTATTTTTACAGTGTAGTTTTAGTACTTTTACTTATCTCATAGATTTTCATTTCGTTGGCACCTATGGTAATAATCTGTAATTACAGGTGTGTTTTTGGACCTCACTTTAGTTTCAGTTTATAGTTTCATCATCTGTAGTCATCGACCTTTTCTTTGTTTGTTCGGCCATAATAACCGTTTACTCACAACGCTAGCAGAGACCAGAAAAAACAGTACGCCGCTTCACACACAGGTGAGTTGAAGAGTGAGTCTGTTGTGTTAAAAGCCTTGTTAAAAGCCTAACTGCACGCTGCTTGTGATTTCTTCGGGAAAGTCGCTGCCGACACCCGGGTCGTAATACTGCAAATGCTGCAGGCTTTCATCAGTGGTCCATAGGCTCAATCACTATTATGTTGCATCATTCAGCGATAGATAGTGACTTAACAGACATTTATTTAAATGAAAATCTTCGAGATTATAACTTTAAGTAAAGAATTTAAATATTTCCTCCACCACTGGAAAACAGCATGTAAAATGTGTATTAACTACAAAACTGAGCTGAAAACCAAAACAGCTAAAACAAGAACGCTACATCAAGCGTTAGCCAAAACTTTACACACTGATTTTACCCTGCCTGTTACCTGTAACTGAAAATGATCAATTTTAATAAATTGGTAATTCTTGGTAATTTATTGTTCCACATAACCAAATGAAGCTAAATTCAGTCATGAAGGAGAGAAAAAACAACTAAACTCACGCTAACGGTAGCTAGCTTAGCAGAGTAGCACTAACTGCCATCTCAGATTTTAACTCCGGTGAAGTTCATGCCAGTTGGTGTGGTTAAGATATCTACGTTAAATATTTTAATTTATCAAATAGTAGATTAGTTTGTTAAATGTAATTCAGTAGCATGGACAGACGTACACACAGCAAAACAGAGATACATTTAACTCCTACAAACAAACTTATTAAAATGCACAGTAAAGTTAACACATTTTGTTGGTAGGTACTACATTTTCTAAATATTGTGTCGTCTATAGGAAAATAATTAGCCTAAAAACACATTAAATGACAGCATTGCAACATTTATATCTGTCGTGCAGTTTTCTTTAAAACTTTAAACCTCCTAATCTCAACTTCATTGCTTCTGTAGTTACCGCTCTGCAGAGGCTTTATAGGGCACCTCCTCTGTCTCTCACATTAATCTTATTTACATTGTCCACTCCCTTGTATTCTCACAAACAATGAACAGGGCAAGCGTAATGGAGGATGTCTGCCCACATTGAATATTAGCTGATTAAACCCATAATATCAGAGATCATCTGCATGGTTATATCCAGATTAACTCTGCTGATGACCTGAGCTGCTGTAACAAAGCTCGCCTGTGCTGCTGCATTGAATAACGTCTGATCTCTGTGGTGCCGTGTTGTGCGGGGTTTCCCTCCCACCCACTCACTGATGCCTCTCTCATCCATGGCTCTCTAGTGCTGCGTGCCCGTTTGGTATGCAGCCTGTAGCCCCATGCGCCCTCGGAGATGCATCTCGGTCCCCGTTGAATCATGGCCGCAGTGAGGCAATCAGTGGACGCCTGTCCACACACCAACACTGCAGATGTGGGAGGGGAGAAAAAAACATCTGAAAAGCAGAAATGTAATTTGGAGGCAGTGCTGAGAGGAGTGAGTAATAGATTGCTGGTCAGGGAGTGATGCCTCTGTGTCGCCCTCCCTAAAACCTCTAAAGTGTATGGACACATGCCTCTGTGGGCTGCTGATGTTGACCTGAAAACCTGTGAGGGGGATGGCGGGCCCTCATTGGATGATGGGACACTTCAGGCGAAAGGTGTGGATGCTCAAAATGAACGCTTTTATTTATAATGACATCATTATTTTATTATTTCCAGCATCCTGACCAGGGTGTGCTGTGTGGAAAAGTCAACACAGCACATCAAACACGGACATTAATTAGATTCATTGTTAGCAAGTCATGCACATCGAGGTGTTTAATCAATAAATATATTTGAACAGATTAAGGCCAGCTGTAATGACATCACTGGGTGTAAAGAATCAATTGAAACTCACAGCCTCACTGTTATGGAATAATAAATATTATTATCAAAATGTATTTTGATTAAAGATCAATGAAAAACGAAAATGTAAATGAAAACCAATCGGATTTCAACTTGAAAGTTCATTCTCAACATTGAGAATAGTAGTTTGACAACATAATCTTAACTCAAGGGATACTTACTACGTCTTTCCAGAGCTGTCAACCATGACATGCAGCTGAAAGCTTTGGAAAAAACTACTTTAGTACGTGGACCTTGAGAATATTTTGTTTGGGTTGTTAAAACAATATTTGCAAAAGACAGACATAATTATGTAATGATACAGTATTATAATTATATAAAAATTGAATGAACAATTATATATATATATATAGTATAATAATAATATATATTATTTATAATAATATAGAGAGACAATAAAAATATTGTTGATTTATCAACAGGAGGTGAAAGGCTAATAAAAGGTAAAAGGAATAGTTTTACAGTTTGGGAAATAGACTTATTTGCATTTTCTTTGTGAAAGTTAGATGAGAAGATTAAGATACCACACTCATGTCTGTCTGTTAAACACAGTATGTAGCTGTAGCCAGCAGCTGGTTAGCTTAGCTTAGCATAAAGACTGGAAACAGGGGGAAACAGCTAGCCTGGCTCCGTCTAATTCACCTACTAGGACCTTAAATGTTCACTAATCAACATGTTTTATCTTGTTTGTTTAATCTGTACAAAGAGGAGAAGTTGTGGGTTTACAGGAGGTCACGTGTCAGACTTTCTGACAGAGTCAGGCTAACTGTTTCCCCCTGTTTCCAGCCTTTATGCTAAGCTAAGCTAATCACGTCCAGACTCCAGCTTCATATTTAACGGACGGAGTGGATTTGACGCCTGCACCTGAACTCCATGTTTATCTTTAGACGATGTGCTCCATCAGGTCAAACCGATCGCTCTTATCGATATAAGGTAGAAGGTCACGTACTTTATGATGTCATTACAGGTGGAGACCCACAGGTGTAAAACGTAGTCCTTGGGGCACATTTTAATCACACAATCTTGAGCATTAATCATTAGTTTCAGTAAAAGTCGACCTCACCCGTGTTTGTTATAAAGGGCAAAGTCCATTTTAAATATCTGTATTCATTGTTGGTTCATGCCACTGAGACACATGATCGTTTTTACTAATAAGACACAGAACTTATATATTTTTCTTTTGTCTTTGACTAGTTTTGTGTGTCTGTGTTTTGTTCTCCTTATTTTCAGCAGTCTTCTTGTTTTCTTCACATAATCCAGACCAGAAGGGAATTTCATTCATCTGAGCTCCTGTGATTGGCTGTTTTATTTCCTCTGGTAGTGGAGTTTTATTGTGCACCTGATTGTAAAAACCATCTCCTTACTTAACGATCTGTCGTGTTGATTGTTTGAATGTTGGTACAGACAATTAGTTTTTTATGTGACTCTGAACTCATCACATTCAGTTCTGCTGTTGAAGGTTTTTTTTCTACAAACTGCTTCGTTTACTGGGGAATACTCAAAGTGGTACCACTTTATAATGAGGCACCCTTTATGAAGCGTTTATAACCTGTAATTAATGGTTGTGTTAATGGTTAATAAATCATTTACTAATGCTTTACAGATCAGTTGTAAGCCATTAATGAGAACAACTTTTGGGTCACCAGGTTGTGAAACTGGCTGGTGTTTGTTTTCCTCTAGTATCAGCTGCAGACCTAATACCTTTATTAATGACATATTAACATTTATAATTCTGGATGGCTTTCTATTGTTTTGTTGTTGGTTTATTAAAAAGTAAGAAACATGACTCACTGACATTTATAACTGCAGACAGGATGGCTTTTTAGAAAGTGGGAAACCATCGGTATTTATTGATGGTTTACCAACAATTTTTTGCCACGCTGGCATCATGACTCCAGGGACAGCAAAGTCAGTCTGTCGGTTGGTCCAGACTAAAACATCAACAACTAGCGGATGGATTACCGTTAAATTTTATACAGACATTCATGGTTCTCAGATGATGAATCCTGATGACTCTGCTGTTCCCCTGACTTTTCCTCCAGCACCACCAGCAGGTTGAGATTTGTGGTTTTGAGTGAAATGTCGCGACAACTGTTGGATGGATTGCCATTAAATTTGGTTCAGACATTCATGTTCCCCTGCTGATGAATTGTTATAACCCTAACCCCAACTTTGGTGATCCCTTAGCATTTAATCTAGTGCCATCATCAAGTCAAAATGTATCCAAAATTCATCTCAGCCTCTGCTGTACTTTGTGTTTAGTGCTAATTAGCAAATGTTAGCATGCTAACATGCTAAACTAAGATGGTGAACATGGTAAACATACCTGCTGAACATCAGCATGTTAACATTGTCATTATGAGCATGTTAGCACGCTGATGTAGCTGAAAGCAGCGCCTACAGTAAGTACAGCCCCACAGAGCTGCTTGCATGACTGTAGACTCTTAAGGACATGTTGTGCTAGAAAAGAACCAGTTCACATGACATGTTGTCCGACCACCTTGGAAATGATGAATAGGCCATCGTGAGGGGGGAGACACGATATCATTTAAATATGGAGATAATGGTGCACATTTTCAGACAGTTTCTCCTGAAAGCCGGCATGAATGTGGGATTGTCGACCAGAAATGGTCGGACACATTAGAAAGTTGTGGGGGGAGGGGGAGTATCCAAAGCTACTAGACTGTCCGACGAGCAGTTCTGATGAAGCATACGAGCAGCATTACATCAGCCAAAGGGATTTATTTAGGGAATTATTCATGAAGCATAATAAAGCCATTAGTTACAGCTTATAAAGCTTTTTATAAACGGTGCCTTATTAGAGATTGGCACTGAGGAAGCAGCTAATTGCAGACTCCATGTTTCTGTGAACTTTAAACAGACACTTTTCCCTACGTGAGAATTCATTAATTGTCTCCAGCTGTGCTGATACACAGATCAGGATGCCCTTTCTGTCAAAAGGTTGTGTGCTCCAAATATTGGTGGCTATGTGCCGTTTATTTTACAGATGCCGTTGTTTTGGCTCATCGCCGGGATTTTCCTCAGATATGTAGAACTGAACATGTTTTGTTTTTTAGAGTTTTAGTTTCACAACCAACTACTGTGGCTCTGAATTAATGTCGTGACCACCTGAAATTCACTCATCACCGTGATCCTGAGAAAATAAACTCCCCTGACACATGAAAAGAGAAAAAAGAGTGAAAAGTCTGGCTGCTGATCAGTGTGGAGAAAATTTGACAAGTGGATCCTTCATGATACTGTAGATACCACTTTCATCAGTGGGCCATACACTCAATCACCATTGTGTTGCATCATTTGGCGATAGATAGTGACTTAACATACATTTATTTAAATGAAAATCTTCTATATTATATCTTTAAGTAAAAGTATGAATACCACACTGTACAAATACTGTGTTACTGTAAAGGTCCTGCATTGAAAATGTTATTTAAGTAAAAGTATGTAAGTATAATCAGGAAAATGTACTTAAAGTATTAAAAGTAAAAGTACTCAATGCAGTAAAATGTCCCACTGTTATACTATTATATATTATATCATTAGATTATTATTACTCATGCATTAATGTAAAAGCAGGATTTTACCGTTGTAGTTGGTTGAGGTGGAGCTCATTTGAACTATTTTGTACAGGACTGCAACTATTGATTATTTTCATTATGGATTAATCGGCTGATTATTTTCTCCATTAATCGATTGATTGTTTGGTTTGTAAAAATTCCCAAAATAGAAATGCCGCCACGAGCCAGAGCCCAAAGTGACACCTTCACAATGTTTGTTTTGTCCAACGAATCAAATATTTAAATAATTAAAAGGAAAAGCAGCAAATCCTCGCATTTGGGAGGCTGGCTCTACTTGTATAAACTGTTGGGTAGTTGAATTTATATCAAAACATCATATTTTTAAGCTCTTCATATGTTTTTTATGCAAAAATCTTAATTTGTAAAGTAACTAAAGCTGTCAGATAAATGTAGTGCAGTCAAAAGTACAATATTTCCCTCTGAAATGTAGTGCAGTAGAAGTAGAAAGTGGCATGAAAAGATAAGACTCAAGTAAAGTACAAGTACCTCAAATTTGTACTTAAGTACAGTACTTGAGTAAATGTACTTAGTTATTTTCCACCACTGATAATTTGATTGATAATTGAATTAATTTCTGTAAAGCAGTGGTGGCAGAGCCTCCATTACAAGTAAAAGTCCTGCATTCAAAATATTTCTTAAGAAAAACTACAGAGGTATCATCAAAAAATGTACTTAAAGCATCAAAAGTAAAAGTACTCATCATGCAGAATGACACCTGTCTCCATCTGTATGTTCCAGCCATGCTAACATACCAGGATACAGTGTAATAAAACAGAAACGACACACAGCTAATCTTAAAAAACATCATAATCCATTAGCATCCACTCAGCTTTAAATGACACTGTTCAGTTGTTACTCTGATTAATGGTAACGTGGCTCTGAACACACACACGAGCACTTTCAGAGGATTCCCTTCTCTCCATTAGCCGGCAGCGCGCCGAAAAGATAAAGTGCAGTAAAATGTGGCAGGCAAGCAGCGGTTAAACAGGAATGAGTGCTATGAAATATTCAGCCATGTTGGTGAAAGGAGAGGGAGCTGTTTATAACCCCAACGTCTCTTTCTCGCTCTGTGAAGAAGCAGCAGCAGAGGCCACGACTGAAACTGGGTTAATGAGATCCAGTCTCGATCTAAAAAAACTCTCATCTCTTGTTCTTTAAGTGCTCAAAGTAACAACACGGAAATCTTCAGCACATCCGGCTAAAAAACAAAAAGGGGTTTTTGCTGTGAAAAGTTTTCCTGATAGGTGCATGTCATAAAAGACAGAAAAGACACATTTTAATCTCAGTGTTGTCTGCTGATAAACCCCCGACAGAGTTCCTTGAAGATCTGATTCCCTACATCTTTTTTTTAAAGAGATTTCAGACACTCCGCACTGAATATGTGTGTTTATCCAACAACAAGACTGCCTACACTTGAACCGTCTCACAGTTTCTATCACCAGCCTCAACAGTGCCAGATCTGTTGAGTAGACGACAGACTGTGGCTTCAAATCTGGATCATTTCACTGCTGTCTTCAGTTTTGGCAGAATAAACGAGCCTGTTTCACACTGCAGACACGGGAAGAGCTGATTATACTGAAGACTGAGGGAGCAAAGGTCGCTGCTGGTCTTTGGCAGTGGTGGAGGAAGTATTCAGACCCTAGTACTAATACTACACTGTAAAAATACTCTATTACAAGTAACAGTAATATTTCTTTCTGCATTGAAAATGGTAAGTAAGAGTATGTTAGTATAACCAGGATCAGCTGGAACCATGAAATGCTTTTGCATGACAAATGACTTAAACAATCAGAATAGTTGCTAATTAATTTTCTGTGAATCAACTAATTGATTAGTCGATTAATCGTTTCAGCTCTACTTGTATAAACTGGTAGTTTAATTTATAATAAAACATCTGATTTTATGAGCTCTTTGTTTTGTGTGTAAAAATCTTAATTTGTAAAGTAACTAAACAGTAAAAAGTACAATATTCCTTCTGAGATGTAGTGGAATAGAAGTAGAAAGTGGCATGAAAAGAAGATACTCAAGTTAAGTACAAGTACCTCAAATTTGTACTTAAGTACAGTACTTGAGTAAATGTACTTAGTTACATTCCACCACTGGTATTTGGCGCCTCTCTCAGCTGTCACACAGAAGCTCTTATCTTGTGTGTAATTAACCACATTAAGAATAAAACTAGCTGGTTTATTGAGGATGCTTTGAGGAAACTGCAGGTGGGAGAAGGAGAGTTATTCAGAATTGGATTTGAATTATGTGGATTTGTGCTGCAGTGCAAACAGAAACATAATGGCAACAAAGAGAGAAGAAACTGGGTAATTAATTTGATTTGCATCAAAGATCGGTGTAAGAAGATAATTGTCTTGTCTTTACATGATTTTCTTTTGGTTGAGAGTTTGAGATATTATCCAGGGTGCAGTTGTTTTTCCTATTACTGACTTTATTTAAACATGACACAGTTTACAGCAGAGAGGCTGAATCCTCTGCACTGTGGATGCTGCTTAGCCATGCAAGTAGTATCGGTTCTCCACGTTGGTCCAGATGAAATATCTTGATAAGTATTGACTGATTACCATGAAATTTAATGCAGACTTCCACATTCTCCACAGGTAGTAACTGTAGACTGTATATACAGATGGACGACATGACAGCTCCGCAAAAGTGAAGCCAAAACATCTCAATGGTGGCTGGCTGCAGTATAGGTCATAAATCCCAACCCCTGCATGTTAGCAGATGGGACATGGGCCAAACTAAAAAATTGAAGTACACGTCAAATAACTGCAAGCATTATATCAACTTAAATATTTAAGATGCTAAAGGAGATTTTGACACAGGACCCGTATACAAGACAGGCCCTCAAGAACAGTTAGAAATGCAGGAAGGATGTCTGTTTATATTTCAGGTTACATTTTACTTTAGTGCATATTACCAAACAAAAGTACTTGCAGTACAGGTCATCTGGGGGCAGTTGTTGGTAATCCAACCTCAGCTGTACTTTGTTTTTAGTGCTAATTAGCAAATGTTAGCATACTAACACGCTAAACTTAAATGGTGACCATGATAAACATATTCCTGCTAAACATCAGCATGTTAGCATTGTCATTGTGAGCATATTAGCATGCTGATGTTAGCATTTAGCTCAAAACACCACTGTGACTAAATCAGAGCTGCTAGCGTGCCTCTAGCTTCTTATGCCAGGCAGTCACTGTGCAGATTAATCCCAATTTTAACCCTAAATTAGCCCCCATGGACTAATTAGAATCAGGCAGAATTTAATCGGCCACATCGCTTGTTATTTGACATTTGTTTGAGGGGTGCCTGTTAGTCTCTGCATTACTTAAATTATTAAAGGCTGCAAATTATCTGGAAATTATGTTTTGAGTCAGGACTCTTTGTTTGTCACACTCCACTGGCTTTGGGCTTCACAGCTCAGGAAACGGGTCTGAGGCCTTTTTATCTGTGGTGACGCAATTTTAACGTAATAGCTTATTTTTAACACCAGTACGTTTTTCTAACACAGCATTAAGTAATAAAGCTATTTCCCTCAAAGCAGTCATTAAGATTTTGAATGTACTCCAGAAAATATTATGCAACAGTGCTCCTCTGTGTTTCATCTGCTGCATGAGGAGGAGAAAAGTCTTTTTTTATATTTCTTACACGTCGAGGTTTGTTTTAAGGTGACTTCCACATGGATAAAAAACAAAGCTGTCAAGGTCAGAACACTTAACCTGCATTGAAGTCATCACTGATAAAGCACCTGATTTAACTGTCTTGCTCCTTTTATCCCCTTAAAGTCCAGACCTGCTTTTCTCTTCCTGGTAGTCTTTTATTCCACCAGTCACACCCAGCAACACAACACAACCAAACCTGTCATCCATTCTCCGTCTCTGGCTCTGTGCTTTATCTGCTGGTCTGTTTGGAGGAGTGGCAGCCTTTTTCCTGAGCCCACGCTGCCCTTTCCTCTTAATTAGCGGGTGAAATGACACAAACAACCTATCAATGCGAGGACAATGAGCAGCAGTCAGATAAGAAGGATGCTGGATAGTTCAGTGAAGGTGAAAACGGGCGAGCAGAAAGTGGAAGGAGGAGTACTGGAAGTATAAGAGAAGACGGCTGACAGGGGGTTCTGGATAAGGTTTTTAGAGGCACTGTTGGTTTGTTTTTCCTATTTTCTGCTCCATTGAGCCCTGCAGGGAACTGTGGAGGCCTGCAGGCTTGATAGGTCATTACTGACGACGGCTCCTCTGAGAGTTGTAATGTTACAGTGGCTGTGACACGTGTGCTTCATGGCTGTGAGGGCAGCATTTTAAATGTTAGTCATGGTTGGGCAGGAATTGCTTTAAACAATAGTGGTGGTGGTCAAACACAGAGGCTTGTATGCTAAAAACAACTCTGACAGGAGGAAATATTGAGATCATTTACTGAAGGAAAAGTACCAATACTGCAAAAAATACATTAAGACTAAAAGCCCTGCATTGAAGATGTTACTTAAGTAAAAATACGCAAATTTTATTAGCAAAATGTACGTAAAGTATCAAAAGTAAAACTATTAAATGCAGAAAAATAGAATAGCTACCTGTAGTGTTATACTATTGTATATTTTATGATTAAAGTATTATTGCTAATGCATTTTAGTGTTTAAGTTGGTCGAGGTGAAGCTAATTTTATATATATATTGCGTAGTTTA
>NTHP01000208.1:890072-921262 GCA_003416845.1 Oplegnathus fasciatus | reverse complement strand
TTGCTGGAGTCAATCCCCCGCTGACACTGGGCAAGAGGGGGGGTACATCCTGAACAGGTCGGCAGTCAATCAAAGTGCTGACACATAGAGACAGACAACCATTCACGCTCACATTCACACCTACGGACAATTTAGAGTTGCCAATTAACCTGCATGTCTTTGGACTGTGAGAGGAAACATGCAGACAATACTGACAAAATCAAATTTCATGCGAGTATGTGACTGCTTTAAAGTTATCATTTATTTAGTGATCATAAAATGATGATATGGTCTTATCTTGGTATCGTTTCTGTGATTCTGAGCAAGCTGTTATTAAAAACTGACAAAAATAATTAACAAGTCTATGTAACATATAAAAGAAGAAATAACACAATCTTCCTTTCGCAAATTAAACTTAAATTCATAAGCAATAAAATGCACCGTTGCTCAGTTAAATACACTCAGGGGTTTTGCTGCCTCAGCCTTACTTGGTCTGGTATGACCAGTAGCTTATGGTGGCTGATGTCAGCAAACCTTAGATTGACATTGCTGTGTAACATCAACAAATGACAATACAGAGTTCAATGTTCAATCACTTTTTTATCACATATTTTTTATTGCAACACCAACTAATTACAGACAATACAACAGGTTGCCAATTACATTTTGATTGTTTAACCCAACTACCCCTCTACTCCATCCCCATTCCCCCCACCCCTCTCCCCTCCAACAACCAACAGGATAGTAATACCTACACAGACAAAGCATCTTTATTTAAATAGAAGATCTTTTAAGTGAGATATCAAATATGTCCACATTAAAATTGTGTTTGGTCGTGCATCGTTGACTCTTGCTGATGCTAGTTCCAGGTAAGAAATGTCCAAAAAGCTCTGAAGCCAGTGAATACTTGAAATATCATGAGGAAGTTTCCAATGCTGGACTACAGTCTTCTTAGCTGCAGTCAGGCCTGCCTGCCAGGCTTTGTGTGTTTTTTCCGTAAGGGAAAGGTAAGGAAGGAAGGAATCATCATCATTTAGAAGATGTACAGCAGGGTCCATTGGTAATTATACCCCCGTTAGTTCTGCAAGGGTACTAATAACCTTTCCCCAAAAAGCAAAAACCCCATGACACTCCCATACAACATGTATAAAACAGCCAACGGTTCTGTGAGAGCAATATGAACAATGTGGGTCAGGTACCAGTCCAATTTGATGACTAATTCTCGGTTTTAGATATGATCTAAAACAAAGCTTCAAATGTATATACTGATGATTTGGGTTTTTCGAAGCACCAGTAACATTATCCCAAATTGCATCGCAGTCCAAGTCTTGTCCCAATTCAGATATATCCCTATCTCAAGCTTTCTTTCCTGATGTAGGCATATATTTCTAGGAGTTTAACTGAACGTTCAATGACTTTATGACTCTATTTGTGCTACTGTTATTCTACGCTTTTAACGTGACACATTTTTTATTGCCACATTGGCAGTTATTTAGTCTCGTTTTTAAGTTTTTGTTTGACACATACAAAGAATTCAGTCTAATTTACGGCGTAACAGTCAAACACAGTTAATTGCTTTGACCATCAGTTTGATCGAAAAGAGAATTTAACCACTACGTCCATTGACTATGCTGTTCTGGAGCTTTTGATCATATCACATGATCCTCATCAGCGGATGAGTTTTCCCAGTTGTCATGAACTTGTTTTTGTACTTCAAATGGAAATAGATGAGAAGTCCTTCAAGTGCTCCGGAAAATTGGAACTTTGAACATCTATATTTCCATGACAACTGGACAAAGTCTGTTGATGAAGAACATGTGAAATGATCGACAGCTCCAGAACAGCCGCTAAATGGACTGTGAGGTTGAGATTGTCAATCTCTTCATTGTTTATTATGATTAATTAGCTAGTAAATTGTTAATTGTTGTAGATGTTCAAATTAAATTTTATCTACAATTCTCTGACAACTGGGTAAACTCATTCCGCTGATGAACATCATGTGATGTGATAAAAAGCACAAGACTTTCAACTAGATTGTTTTTTATCAGTTTGATTATTTTATGTGGGATTTTGCATCCATTTGCCATATTGTGATATAAATCAATATTGGAAAGTATCAATGAGAACATTTCAACCATATGTGTATTGCTGTATCTAGTTTATGATGGTTTGTGATTTTCTAAGTTTGGAGAAGATTTTGCTCTTGTTTTCTTAACCAACACCAGAATTACATTTTGGAATGAAGAATGAAACAGAGAGAGATACAGGAGATGGGATGGGATCTCATTTGCTACTTAACTCCGTGAGTTAGCTTGAATGTGGGTGTAAACTCAGACAAATATTGTATTATGTGCAACTAAATGCTCAAGTAACCAAATCACATTCGCAATGACTTCCAGTTAAACCAGTCATACCGTGCAGAGTTCCAGTTAGCAGCATATTCCAGCTTTAAGTGGTCCAATCATCATCACTTTTACTCATATTGTATTGTATTATATTACAGTTTCAGTGCAATGCAAGATAATAAAACCCTGGAGAGGACAGATGTTTGTTTAAATCACAGGAGCACTAAGACAACGTGGCTGGGGGGAGGGAAACTTCTTTATGTCATGTTGAGATGCTAAAATACTATAAAAATACAAAGGCCTTAAAATGACCACAGAGGTAATTAACACCTCTGTGACATAGTGTGAACAAACAACAATGTGTTAGTCTCTCAATACTTTCTGACTTTCCTACGTTGTCTGTGGCTCTGAGCTCTAAGACCATTGGTTACGACTGAATATATAAATCTTTTAAAAGGCTCGCAAATGTACTTTCATTCTCAGTAACTCAAGAGGGTATTTACAGCAGGAGGACGGTGTATGTGGGATTGAATTAAAATGAACTACAGTGCCCATGTTCATCGTAGTGAAGGAACACATCAGCCAGTGCAACTGTGTGGCTCATTGGTGTGTTTTGTAGTAGTTCTTCCGACAACAATGGAGCTCTATAACACAGAGGAATAAGCTATATCAGGCTTTGGCTACACAGACAATATTTGTTGGTATAGTATCAGTGTTGGTTTTGGTCTTTAGAGGGGATTTGTTGACTCTAAAGAAAATATAAAATATCACCAGCCTTATCTTTTAAAGCCTCACTGAGCTGCTGTTTCTGACAAGGCTGCTATTTGCAGAGTGCTTGGAGCTGGAACCAGTCATCTTACAGTCATCTTACAGTCATCTTACAGTCATCTTACATTGTTTTTCCCGTGAAACTATTTACATTTGAAGGTTTTCCTTCTGGAAAAACAGTCCAGTATTGATCAACACACAGTCCAGGACTGAAATGAAAGTGCTGAAGGACTGAAGCTGTTCTGAAAGCATGATGTGACCTTGGTTTCTGACTTCAAAGTCATATTTCTGTTCCTCTGTCCACTCGCTGAATGTTCAGTAATGACTGTGTATTGTCTTTATTCCGTGTTCATTTTTCGTCCACGTCTACTTTGCTTTTCTGCCAACTGGAGCTCAGCTGCCTCCAGCACACCTGTGGTCTTTAATTGGCAGATTGATTCTGCTGTCTGGAAGCCTGACCACCTGCAGAAAACACCAGACTGACGTGGTGGTAAAATGCCACAGAGTTACAAAACACCAGGCAGACCACAATGTGGCTTTGTGGCCAGATGTCCCCAGTAGAGCACAGACTCGGTGACAAATGATCCATTATATGTTTGAGCAACATAAATTGTGAATGGTGGAAAAGATGAAAACCTTCCACATACTGTGTTGAGAAAGCAGTGAGTCACCGTGCTTTCCTCCAAGCTATGTTATTAGTGCAGAGCTGAGAAGTGAGCGCCTCTCCTCTGCTCAGAAGCCAAAGTTTAACTGTCTCCTCACTCGTGTTTACTCAGGACAGAAAGAACGGCAGCAGGAATGTGTGCTGTGTGTACTCAGGGAGGGCTGCGCCAGGACACCACGCCTACTGCAGCACACAATTCAAACTCTGAGATAGTGTTGTGCTCTCATGGCACCACTGTAATATGACAGAGGCTCAGATAAATATTAGTTTCGCTTTGTTGATGTTGACCAAGTATTTGTCATGTGTGCCCGGCACGTCAGGAGTATCATGTGGCAAGTTGACTCCCTGCTATACATACACTCAGTTACCAGTTTATTAGACCTTGATAAAACTAACGCAGTCTAATACAACAGTCCTGCAATAAATTCTACCTTCAGGAAGGTTATAATGTTCAGTTTGTTGTTGAAATAGTTTTGGAGATTCAACTTTATGGTCATTTTTTGAGGTTGTAGTTTGTGTTATTGGATGGTTTGCCATGAAATTTGGTACAGACATTCATGTTCCCCTGAGGATAAATCCTACTGATTTTGGCGATCCCCTGAGGTTTCATCGAGCACCACCACTAGATCAAAGCTTACACTTATTCTGCGAAATATCTCAACGTGTAATGGATGGATTGGCACAAATATTTATATATACATTCATGGTCCCCAGAGGATAAACCCTAATAACTTTGGTGATACCCTGACTCTTCCTCTAGTGCCACCATGAAGTTGACAGTTGTGGTTTTGAGTGAAATGTATTATTGGATTGGATGGATTGCGATGAAGTTTGGTACAGATATTCATGTCCCCCACAGGATGAATTGTAATGACTTTGATGACATAACATTTCATTTAGTGCCACCATCAGGTCAAAATGTGTCCAATATCTGATCAAATGTGACCAATATGAACAACTACATGCACAAGTAATGTAATCCTATCGGTCTCAGCTGTACTTTAGTGCTAATTAGCTAAAGGTTAGCATGCTAACACGCTAAACTAAGATGATGAACAAGATAAAGGTCAGCTAATCGTCATCAGCATGTTAGCATTGTCATTGTGAGCATTTTAGCATGTTGTCAGGTTTCAGCCAGAAGCACTGCTGTTCCTAAGTCACACCTGCTAATGTGGCCGTAGACTCTTTTGTAGATTTTAACCCCAAATTGGGGGGGTTCAGCCTTACAAAGCTGCTACAGTGGCTGTTTCCAAGAGAAGTCACAATAGTTGAACAATAGTTGCATATCTGTATTCAGCAGTTCTTTAAAATGCAACAGTATCTGTAAATCATCATTATTTCCTCTGTTAAATCCCCACCTCACATCTTAAAGGTGAAGGAAAATCTCTTCATTGGCTACAATGCAGCTGCATTTCAGCTCAAAATGCTATAATCACTGATGTCATGATGTGCCTTTGGTTGCAAATGAAGCTGAGATGATGTCTGCCGGTTCATTAGTGCTAATTCATGTAAAGTGAAGGGAAGAGGCGAGAGAAGAAAGGGCGAGGATGAAAGAGACGGTAATGAATAAGGACTGAAGGAGGCTGGTGTGGGCTTATGCAGCTCCCTCCACTCCATTCAATTTTTATTTCCCAACTTCATTTACACAGGCACTGGCAGAATGCTGTCCCTCTCCTCAGCGCCTCATATTACCCCGTATATATTAGTTTCTGATCTTCATGGTTGGTTGTATTGACAGCACGGAAAGCTATTTTTGTGCAGATCAGGTTATTCACAGCAGTTTGCTTGATCAGGCACTGCAGCTAGATTGAGAATCTTGTCTGTGTGTGTGTGCGTTCATGTATAGCATTCGAATCACATCATTTCTCTGAGTAACAGTGGCATCAGAAGAAATCAGATCCAATTAGCATTTCCACAGCACGGCTTGGACTGACTTTTTCACAGCTTTTCCCTGTGGACCATTTATCATACTCAAAGTGGCCATACCTCATGTGGTAGTGCCATTAATTGGAGGGTTGGTGGTTCGATCCCTGGCTCCTCCTGTCCATATGTCAGAGTGTGTTTTAGCAAGACACTGCTCACAACGAGTGTGAGGCTGTACTTAGGCACAGTGGTGTTTTGAGCTAAATGCTATCTGTACCAAATTTTCATGGCAATCCATCAGATAGTTGTTTGATATTTCACTAAAAAGAAATGTCAACTTCATGGTGGCACTAGAAAAAGCATCAGAGGATCACCAAAGTCTACAGGCTTCATCCTCAGGGCACTATGAATATCTGCACCAAATTTCATGGCAATCGATGTTGAGGTATTTTAGTCTGGACCAAAGTGGTGGAACGACTATCCCTAGAGCTGCTTGCATGGCTAAAAAGTCCGTCTCTTTGTGCAAAAGCGTCTGCCAAATAAATGTTATATAGCTGTGTGCATTGGCATGCAGGTGTGCAGGTAATTAATACAAGTCTTGTCGTGAATTTCAGGGAAAGATAGAGCTCTGCTAATAGAAGCTGAGAAATGTGGGTGTTGTGCTCTGAATGTCAGGCTTGGAGCCTAATTGGGTGGTTGTTAAGCTGCTGTGGAGCTGTCATGTCTACCAATTACTTGAGTTTCCCCTTGTAATCCTGACAATCATTGTCTTATTTTAATTAATGCTTTTTACACTGGTCAGAAGACAAGCACATCGACCAGGATTTTCATTGCCAACCCATTTATTAATATTTTTCCAGGTTATTAATGTCAGCCATATTTTACTGACTTTCCCTTGTCTGTTTCCCTTGTCTCGTCTAGGCTTCCTGAGAGTGGTCACCTCTTGTCAGAAGAAACAGGTTGGAGCAGGAAACACTGGAGGGAAGTTCAGACTATGCCAGCGCTAACAGATCAACAACCCAGAACATTACAGAAAGAGGAGCACTTTGCAGCATAATGTAGTTTTTTTTTTCTGACTTCCTCCATGCAACATCTTTGCTTGGCTGATTTCACTGGCCGAGCGTAGACTGAGGGACCAATGGAGCAGTTCGGGGAGGATCTGAACCTCTCCTTTCTGCTGGAACATGAAAGAGACATGATCCTAAAGGTGCTGCAGAAAGACGAGAAATTGAGGAAACGAGAGGAGAAGAGGATACGGTGAGGACTTCGGCATCACCATTTGAACCCATGTTCATCTCACTGTGAGTTTACTTAACATCCCTTGATGTTCTCCTCTCTGTGTCCTACAGGAAGCTGAAGAATGAGCTGCTGGAGATCAAACGAAAAGGTTCCCGTCGGCCCCAGGAGCTGGGGGAGCGACAGTGCGCTCGCTGCCTAAAGGCTTTGGGCCTGATCTTCGATCGTGGAGATCTTTGCGAGGAGTGTCAGCTGCGCGTCTGCAATGACTGCCGCGTTAAAACTCCCAACGCACGCCAGTGGAGGTGCAACGTTTGTGCCAAGATCTCGTAAGTGTGATGCCTGCAGGGACCAAAACAGGAATGGACTCCAGATGGTTTGGATTAGATGGTTATTGACACAACATCTGCCTCCATTTGTGTGAGGGCCTGAGGTGTTTCAGTGCTGTGATCTTCTGGAAGGCTTAAAAGAAAAATCCACCCAAACCCCCAAAAAACCCACTTGAAGACCTTTTTCTGTGGCACCCACTTTGGGGACCACTGGTTTATATATAGTAATACATAGATGTAGTAATGAAGAAATATTTACAGCTCTGCTACAATGGAACTATTAGGAACTAACCATATCATTACTGGTAAACATCAGGGTTTGGTGTCTGTTCTTCAGAATCAATTAGCAGTAGGTTCTTTCTACAATCTCTTTGCACACTCAACATTCACACAATAAAAAAATCAATAGCAAAGGTGTCAAGTTCTCCACCACCGCTAATCTGAATAATCACACCATGGCCACAAGATGTTGCTTTTGAATTTTGAAGTGTAAGAAGTAAAACTTTTCTCAACTCTTGCACTCTTGCTTATCGTATGCAAATATTTTTGCTCTCTCCACCCACACGCGTAACCCTCAGCCAAGGTTCATATGCAGAAAATTTTAAAAAACAACTGAAACACAAGCAGACAAAGCAGAAGTAGAAAAAGTGGCCACACCAACCAATTTTCATCAAGGATATCTGCAGGTCTTAAAAAGTCTTAAAACACACTGATTTGAGTTTCCCCAAAAGGCCTTGGAAGATATTAAAAAGTTGTGAATTTAATTTACAAAGGTACTGAATATGTTTTCTTGCCTGCAGTGGGCAGTAATGTTAGTTATAAAATGTTTTTGTATTTGATTTCAGCAAAAACTGTCCTTTCAGACCTCTGACCATATGTGGACCTTAATGAAATTAGATATTTTTTTTGTTAGTTAATCCATCCATCCATTTTCTGCTGCTTATCCAGGTCGTATTTAATGATTAATACATTACATTATTAGGAATTATTGTCATGTACAGCTGGGAAGTGCTGACAATAATATGATGTCAATACCTTCATGCACTCTGTAAATAATTCTACGTCTTATCATCCCTCCTGGTTTTCATTGATCTCTTTCATACTTTGGCTGATATGACCGTGAAACAGGTATTAAATTGCATTCAATGTGATATTAAAAATGTCTTAAATGTAACTTTGTGAACCCTTCAGAAACCCTGTCATCACAAAATAAGTAATTGATTGATGATATCTAAGAGTTTCGGTGGACGTTGTGTTTGCAGGGAGCTGAAGGTGGTAACAGGAGAGTGGTTCCTGGAGGAGCGGTCCAAGCGCTTTGAGCAGGGAGTGCCGAGCAGTGATGTGATCAAACAGACAATCATGAGTAGCCCAACCAGTGAGTTTCAACACTAATGTTCTTTAAACTGTGAAGCTGTTATCCAAACCATAACAATCAGATGATATTAAATAGCATGTTAGGTGGTGAAGTAGTGTAGGATGTATGCTGATTTTATTAATGGATTCTTTATATTTTTGATCACAAGTCACAGACAAAAAGTCTACAGAAACCCTGTCAGCCCCTTCTGAGTCAGAGAGACCCAACACCCCAAGATCCAACAGAAATGCAATACTCAACGTTATGGACGGTGCCAGAAGGAAAGGGTAAGAAGTGGAACTGGAGCAGCTCAATTCATGTTCATGCAAACACATACGTATTCTGAATTCAACAGGGTTTACGCAGAAGATATGCAGAACAGGATAAAATCATCTCAGACCACATCTGAAAAGGAAACCTGCAGTGTTGTGAGGACTCACCTCAGTACAAAGGCACCAGAAAAGATCAAGTGGATGCTTATTTGATTTTTCAGAGACCTTGAATGCATTTCTAAATACATTTGGTAAAGCAACACAGCAGTAATTAGATTGTGCCAGCAAGCATCACTCCTCATATTGGCTGCACTCTAATGGTTCCTGAAGGCGTCACAGTGATTCAGACAAAGAAGCCATACAGACAAAAAGAAAACCAGCTCTAATCAACAGCAGATATGATGCTGCTCTGTTCCCAAAAAATTAACTACTTTAATTTCAAAATCACAAGAAGCTGCGATTATTTTATCAGAGAGTTGACTGCTGAAGACTTTCTGACTAATATATTATATAACCCATTATTAAGAAAAAAACTGTCAAACAATTTAAGATATAAGATATAAAGAATAAAAGAAACATTAAACATTTTATTGAACATGTGTCTTGTTTGCAGAAATTGTGTTCCTGCATCCTGTCAGACAGCAAAAAGGTTGAATTTTTAAAATCTGCATATGGATCTAGATCTGCATCAAAATTCAGTAGTAACAGTAGTGATAAACAATCATGGGATTCATATGCCAGAATTTTGACAATCAAGTAAATGTGGTAGTAAAAGACAAATAGAGAAAAAGTTCTAAAATGTTCTTGCAATATTAAGAAATACTTTAAAAACAAGACTAAACTCTACAGCCATGCAAGCAGCTCTGTGAGGCTGTACAGTGCCACAGCAGCGCTTTGAGCTAAATGCTCATCAGCATGCTAATATGCTCACAATGACAATGTTGACATGTTGATGCCTTTTAGCAGGTATAATGTTGACCATGTTCATTAACTTAGTGTAGCTTGTTATCATGCTAACATTTGCTAATTAGCACACAGAGTCTATCTGAAGCTGATGGGAATATCATTAGTTTTGTAGGTATTTTATCATAAACCAAAATTGGAGAAATACAAACTTTGACCTGCTGGTGGCGCTGTATGAAAAGTTAAAGGATCACCATTCATTAAAATTCATCCTCTGGGCAAAATGGGCCATCTGTGCCAAATTTCCTGGCAATCCATCCAATAGTTGTCAAAATATCTCACTAAAAAAACTCAACCACATGGTGGCGCTAGAGGAAAAGTCAAAGGATCACCAAAGTCAGCAGGCTTCATCCTCTGGGGACCAGGAAGGTCTGTGCAAGTGCAAGTTTTGTACCAATCAGTGTAGTAGATGTTGAGATATTTCAGTCTGGACCAACAGACAGACCAACAGTGCACCATTTTTTTGTATCCTGCTAAACAGAGAGAAACAAGAGAAACAAACAGGACAGAAAACGACCTACTTAGTGGAAATAATGAATCAAGATACTTACAATATAATAATGTACCAGGTTTGTTCATCCCTAACCAGAGTGTGTTTCCTCTGCAGGATGCGAACTGTAGAGTTGAGTGACCGAGACGATCTTGATAAAGCAGAGAGACACAGTGTAATGACTCTGCAATAATGGACATGCCTGATTGTCAATACTCAATATACAGTAGATAACAGACTCTTTGTGTGTGTGTGTGTGTGTGGTGTGTGTGTGTGTGTGTAGAAGGATGAAGATGGATAAAAAAGGCAGCCGACCCAACTTGAAGCCGGAGAACGGAGTCGACAGCGCCAGTCTCATGTCTGCTTCGGAGGGAGATGCTCAGAGCGTACGAAGTGTTCGTTCTGCCCCGAGTCCACGTTCAAACAGGTGTTCATCCACACTATCGATAAACAGACTGACCTATCTGCTATATACCACATGATCACCTACATACAAACATTCAACATTTCAAACTGTATTCTTTATTAGCAAGATACAGTTATATACGGAAGCCCACTTCCTCCAATGTGATGAAAAAAAAGATCCTGTAAGTCATTATAATGAGAAACTTTCTTCTCAAAATAATGAATTAGTATCTCAAAATAATGACTTAATATCTCAAAATAATGACTTAGTATCTTGAAATAATGACTTAGTTTCTCAAAAATAATGACTTAGTATCGCAAAAATAATGACTTAGTATCGCAAAAATAAAGACTTAGTATCTCAAAATAATGAGAAACTTTCTCAAAATAATGAGAAACTTTCTCAAAATAATGACTTAGTGTCTCAAAATAATGATTTAGTATCTCAAAAATAATGACTTAGTATCGCAAAAATAATGACTTAGTATCTCAAAAATAATGACTTAGTATCGCAAAAATAATGACTTAGTATCGCAAAAATAATGACTTAGTATCTCAAAAATAAAGACTTAGTATCTCAAAATAGTGACTTAGTATCTCAAGATAATGGGCTCCCATACTATGTCTAAGTCAAAATATTGAGAAAGTTTCTCATTATTTTAAGATACTAACTCATTATTTTGAGATACTAACTCATTATTTTGAGAAAGTTTCTCATTATAATGACTTACAGGATCTTTTTCATCACATTGGCGGAAATGGGCTTCCACAGTTGGAAGGAATAAATGGAATATGCAAAAACAACACTTCTTCAATATCATGTCACAGTTCTGTAAGAGTTCACATTAACACAGTTTTGGAGGCTGTTTTGAGCTATAAAAAGTTTTTTAGATAGATACTCAATCTCACAGCACTGGTGCAGCCTTGTATCAGTATCTACACTGGAGACTTTGCTTACATTCTTAGGTTAAAACTGTTTCATCTGTTTGAAAAGGGAACATTTTCAGGCATCAAGGCAAAGCATTTCAATGACTAAAAAAGAAATAAGCATGAAAGAAAAATCAAGTGAGATGGTGATGACAGTTGTTAAAAGCTTTATTAAGATATATTTGAGTAAATCTTATTTATGCAGCCTCGGGCAGGTTGTTTCCCACAAGTGTTGCATGACTACGCAAGACTTAAATTGATGTTATTTCATGATGAAGGATGAAGGGAATGTAATAGTTTTAAATGCTTCTTGTTGAGTTGGTTTCTTCCTGGTTTTCAGGGGCGATGCGGTGGCCGTGGAGTCCTCAGGGATGCCCACGGTTCCCAACAACCTGCGCTCCAAAACTCCGGACAGATCCTCGACTCCCAGCGACAACCGGAGGGTCAGGGTCAGCAACTGATACACACACAAACACAGACACACACACACAGCAACACTAAACTACCTGGATTAAATTGTTATTTTAACAGCTTGGGTGTGTGTATTTGTGTTTGCACGCAGCCTGACGGAGCGGAGAGCGTTGCCAGTTTACACTCCAGCGACGGCGCGCCTGAGAAAAAAGCTGCCGGCCATCACAGGACGAACTCGGACGCCCCGACCATCTCTGTGTCCAGGGCCTCGGTTTCGTCAGGTACCTCCACCACAACACACACCTCTTGCTTTGCTTTGTCAATTTCCTGCTTCACATTTAGGTGACGTGACTCCTGCTGTTGTCTCACAGCTTCACACAAACATTTTGATATCTGAGTCACAGTTTCAAGATGTGTTACAGGCAGCAGTATCATATCAGAGGTGAGGTTAGACAGTCTAACCAGGGCTGCTCTCCAAGTCTGACTGTCAAATACCTCGTAGAGGACAAAATACCCCTTCTGTCTAGTAGATGTCACGTCTGCACAAATTGCTCTATTAACTCACACTCCCTGCTCTTCTTTATGTGTTGAACTCTCCTCTTTTTTAAGTATAATCTCCTCCACTTTGTCCCTCTCTGTATCAGACCCTTTATCTCCTCTAGTAACAGCTGCCAAGAAGTGTGTCAAGATTTTAAAATGGCTCCGATTAGTGTCGTTAGCTGGAAAAGAGCCGCTGAGTGAGGATCTCCACTCACGCCCACAGATGTGTCAGACCATATATTCAGTATTATATATTCACTGAAGATGTAGCCATGTGTTAGGATAGATTTTTAAGATGCTAGTACTTTTCTGTAATTTTATTCATAGGCTTGTGTCTGACTTTATGGTTGATGTGCTCCAAAGATACAGTTTGTCCCTGGAGGAGTCCTCAGATCCGCCGACTGATGCTTGCTGTTCCAAAATCTCAGACAAAGACTTAAAGTAAAGCTGCAGTTTTAGACCCAGTTTTGCAGTTTATTTACACTTACAACATATATAACAGTCTGATCTTATATTTTTCCTTGTCATACTTGGACTAGGACTAACGTTAGCTAGTTCTACACTACGACAATGCTTTTTTACATGGATCATGAACCTGCTGACTGTTCACTTTTCCTCCAGTCTCTTAGCATAGATATCCTGAATCTAGCCATCAAGTGCATATTTAGTAGTCAGCTAAAAACATTAAAAAGTCAGCCAGAGACAACGTTTTTCAACCAACTCCTGAAGCCAACATTGCTGATAAAATCTGCCAGTGACGCTTGTCATTTCAGCAAAAATGGCGGATGCTTACTAGAAATGAGAAGCCAGCTTTTACCTGCCTGCTGTCTAAAATCAGGGACCCAATGTTTCAAAAATTCGTATGAATTTCGAGAGGTAATCTGCAACCACTGTCATTGTAAATATGCATATGTGCTGTTCTAGTCCCATACTTGAAGTTATAATCTCGAAGATTTTCATTTTGTTATCTTTCGCGGCACCTATGGCGATAATCGGTAATTGCAGGTGTTTTTTTGGACCTCATTCAGTTTCAGTTTCAGTTTCATCGTCTGTAGTCATCGAACTTTTCTTTGTTTGTTCGGCCATCATAACCGTTTACTCACAACGCTAGCAGAGACCAGAAAAAACAGTACGCCGCTTCACACACAGGTGAGTTGAAGAGTGAGTCTATTGTGTTAAAAGCCTTGTTAAAAGCCTAACTCTGCGCCACTTGTGATTTTTCTGGGTAAGTCGCTCCCGACACCCGGGTCGTAATACTGCAAATGCAATGGCTTTCAACAGTGGGCCATAGGCTCAGTCACCATTGTGTTGCATCATTCGGCGATAGATGACTTAACAGATGTTTATTTAAATGAAAATCTCCGAGATTATATCTTTAACGAAAGACATGAGAGATGGTTTCTATCTATCTAACTAATAAGTGTATTTCCCAAAGTGTTGAACTCTTCCTTTAAATTATCAGCTCTTTCTTTCTAATAGCTCCCAATTTACTCTTAATGTAAAGCACTTTGAGCTGCATTTTCTGCACATTATGTGCAAAATAAATTAAGGTTTTTATTATTACTAATATATGGAGAGTGCATTTGCATACATTCATAATGTTCACACATTGTCCAAGCAGATAACATCATTAGTTTCTACCCTCTCTTGCACTGTCTGTTGTGTCTGTGTTTGCCTTCCAGCCCCTCACTCCCTTCAAACAGCATCTTTGAAACTACTTTTTTTTCTCCCACTCCTCTTCTGTATCCGCCGTCTCCCTCTCCTCCTTCCCTGCACCCAGATCACAGTCGCTCAGAGATGGACCTGTCAGCTCCTGGTTCTGAACCCAGTGACGACGCCTTCAGTCTCAGAAGCCGTTCGGTCCCCGGGCTCAACGACACAGTAAGCGCCATCAACCCGTCCCTTCTTCTTCCTCCAGCTGTATCCCTGCACACTGATCACACATTTGATTTTTGCAACAAATTCACCGCGGACCACAAATCGCAGCAAAAGCTCTTTGAGTGTGAAATTCGCACAGTTTGATTTTTCCATCCGTGCCCCTTTTAACTTCATACATCTACTGTACTGTAGAGCTCTGTGGGCTGATTAACTCAACGTGATGCATCAGACGTGGGGCTGAATGTTAATTTCACTTCAGAGCTCACTTCAAAGAGCATGACAAGCATCTAAACGACTGTAGGCTGAAAACAGGTGGAGGATCTGATGGTCAGTATAGGGCTGCTTTGTCTCTGTGCTTACTGAGTGTTCATTTGCATTTAAAGCGCTTCACAGAAGCACACACACCATTTTTTTTTACCTACTCATCCATTCATGCTCACAAGTTTAGTGTACTCCCAGTGACATTGTGATTTTGCGCGTGAAAAACGAGTAAACAAATTACCACACTCAGTCCTGACTTGTCTGATTGAATTTATGGAAGCTGGCTGCATCCACCCACGCAGAGCTGCTGTGTGGAAAACTGTGCAACATACAAAGGCGCTTTGGCCAGCCTCCCAGATGCCGTCTCCCTTTTGATTAAATCTAAATGCTGTCATCCGCAGGAGTTTTCTGATGAGGATGCGGAGGAAGACATCGATGCCCTGATGTCGGCCCACAGCAAGACCGCCAGCCGACGCCTCAGCAACGCAGTGTCAACGGTAACGCCCGTATTAAAGCGAGTGCAAACACAACAATATCAAAAACAGATTCTGGGAAGACCTGTATGCTCACATACAATACAAACATGTTCACACACACTCTGTATACACACATACACTCCCCATCACTCACCTGATGCGGTGTGTGTTATGTTGTTGACTGTGTAAACATAATGTGCGCTTTGGGGCCAGGGGACATCTTGTGACACGAACACCTTCCACTGCACGCTTAGGAAGCCTGCTGCATTTACATAAACTAACTTGACTTGTAGCATGTTAATGTTGTATGTGCGCGAGAATAACATGCTGCAGAAACACATTTTAAAGTAGGTTAATGTAGTGTTTGTTCTGTGTTCTGTGTGAATTTGTTTTAAATTCCTTGCTAGCAGACTTTTGAAACTATATAGCTTTTATCATAATATAGAGTCGATTAACCCAAGTTACCAAAAAAACATATTATCTCACTTACCCCCAGTGGGGTAGCTATGCAGATAGTTTTGGTTTTATGTGCCCAAGTTTTTATATATATGTGTTTCAGATTATTTTTTTAAATGGACAATGGAGCTGAGTGGCTTTTCTGATGCTCACAGGAATAGGAAATAGGAAAAATACATTTAAAACTGCACTATTCAATATTTTTATATTAACAATGTATTTAATGATTACCTGTATTGTGAAAGGTGTGGCTCGTAGTGATGAACCCACAGATAATTATCACCCAACTCTGCAGCTCTCTGTAGCTCTACAGAACATTTTAGCATCTTTAAGCTAATTGTTTTGGTTTTCGCAGCTTTACTGTTTTGGTTCACGCTCACCGCTCTCATCAGCGTCACTTCCAGCTGCAGCAGGCAGCACTTTTCAGCCTCTGAACTCTCTGAACACAACCTGCTCTGTACCAAACAGCAGACAGACACTGTTAGCAGCTAGCTGGTGAACAAAGTGGAGCATTTTGTTGGTGGAGATCAAAAACAGAGCTAAAAGGAGAGTGAATGTTGGACTGATGTTTCGAGTGGGCACAAACATGACTCTAAATGGACACTAATGTTGTTTTGTATCTGCTGTATGAGAAAATAGGCAACTGTTTGTTAACACGTTGACCTCAACAACTTTACGAGGTGATATATGTCAGTGTTGTGTTTACAACTTATTCCGCTGCTCCCAAGTTTCTTTGTTTTGGATGCTTTATTTCTGTTTTTATCTCTGAACACACCATCAGACACAAAGGATGTCATTTATCAGTCCAATAAAAACAAACAATACAACGGTGAACATCTCGAGAACAATAACAACAACAGACCACTGCTGCAGCTTTTAACATTTTAATAGCAGCATCTCTTTTCAGAAACACTGTGAACAGTTTTTATTGTGACTACTTTCCCCTTTGCAGGAGAAATAGTTCCAGTCAAAGCTGTTGATGTCGATGAGTAACAGGGACTCGGATTCTGGAAAGAGATGTTGCTGTCGATGTGTTTAAATGTGATTTTTCGATGCTTTCAACAGCACAACTTGAACTAAAATGTATTGTAACGGGGTGGAGGCAGAAATGATGGATATCTCAAAACATGGGCACATAAGACCAAAACTATCTACAGGGTTAAATGTAATATTATCACACATTAAATTTACAACCCTTTTCTACTTGACTTGATTTGTTTACACTTGAGCAAAGTTGACTTGGTCACACATTTTATTTTCTTCTGGACACCCTCACGACCAACTATAAAGTACGTAGTCTGGCAGAAAATCCACTTATTCAAATGGCCTAAATAATTGGCTTGTTTCCTGACATACAATGTTCATTGTTCCGCATGTGTGTGTAATTTGATAACTGCGAAGGTAAACAGGTGAGACAGACGTCCTGCCTGTCTGACATTTATCATGTCATCTCATAAATGACTAACAGCCGTCACGGAGCCGCTGTTGTCTGTATGAATGGAGGTGACGAGAGACATTATGCTGATAGTTGAGTCTGTCATTGACTCAGGCTCTAATATACTCTGCTCACTGTTACATGATTCACTTCATGGAGGGCTTTGGGTTCATAATGAAAGCACAGCTGAAGTAGTATTAGTGCCATTTATTTAATAGTGCAATTTCTATTACCAGTCAGATAGTGTGTAGAAAAACCTTTATTTTTATTCTGTTAATTCAGTTTTACTGATAAATCAAAGTGAATCACAAATATACACTCAGTCGGCATTAATAGAGGAATAAAATCTTTTATTAATGATTTATTAATGATTCTAAAACTAATGCAGTGTAAAGCAGCAGTCGTGCAATAAATTATGAAGGTTGTAATGTTCTGTTTTTGTTCTATTTTAGAGGTGTTGATTCAACTATATGATCATTTTGGAGGATGTAGTTTGTGGTGCTGTTGAATTGTGTTGCATTATAGAGGGAGGTGTTTCTGTTATTTAGCCTACCCTCACTGATATGAATGGGGTGGACAAAATAATAGAAACACCTGTCAGTATAACAGCTGAGGCTGATGGGAATGTTATTAATTTTGTAGGTAAAAGAAGTGCTGGACAAATTAAAAATTCTGGCCTGCTGATGGAACAAGATGAAAAGTTTAGGGATCAAAGTTGTGACAGTTGTCGAGAAAAGTTCACTCAAAACCACAAATATCGACCTGCAGGTGGAGCTAGATGAAAAGTCATCACCAAAGGATTCATCCTCTGGGGACCATGAATGTTTGTACAAAATTTCATGGCAATCCATCAAATAGTTGTTGAGATATTTCAGTCTCTATCATCCCTTGAAAAATGTTAAAAATATAAATACATATATAATAATTTCATCGTGGAGGAACTACACGTCTTCCTCATTCTGACTGTTGCCCTGTGTGTGTGTGCGCATTCATGTTGATTTCACAGACGATTCCAGATGAGTTGTAATCTCTGTGGTTTCATCTGATAATCACCATGGTAACCGTGTGTAATGTGGTTTCTGGCTGTGCTCCTGTAGAAGGGTTTTCTGCAGCTCCTCCTCGGGGGCCGGGGGGTCTGTGCTCGGGCTCTGCCTCTATCACTAACACATCAAAGAGCTCAGATCTCTCTCCTTCCCTTCTTTTTCCCTTCTTCCTTCCCCCGTTTATCTCTCTCTATCCCTCTAAATGAATCGGCTGCTAGTCTTCCACTCCCGGCTCAGAGAGAAGGTGGTACCTCAATGTCCCTGACTCGGATGCTGAGACTGTAAGTCTCCCCTCCCACCTTTGTGCATGCATTTAAATCCACCACTACATTATAGAGCAGTAAAGGTGCAGCAGCAAAGCACCAGAGCACAAATATTACATACCACATTCAATAATGTATATTGATTTTTCCTGAATATACCGGTATGTACAGTGCATGTTTGTGCTCATACTTTCTTTTTTTTTAATATGATGGTAGCTACATCTACATCCATTAAGTGTAAGCTCCCCACATTAAACCAGTCATGTATCACACTGGCTCCCAGCAGGATATAAGTGAGGTAGACTTTCCAGTAGAAGAAGCACAGTGTGGCTCAATTCTGGCGCTCTCCAGACTGCAGTGTTATTATCAGTGGATTATACCAGTTATATCCTGTCCACAGCTACAACAGCCATGTTTGCCTGCTTCCCAAGAACATTTTCCAGACAAAATTACCTGCTGTGGTTGTAATGATTTGGAGCCTTTTGTTCGTGAAATAGGCTTTGCAGGTACACAGTGTGCGGAGGCAGAATGTGGTCCTCAAGCTCAATTTTTGTCTTTTTAATTTGGCAATCTATGAAAGTAGGAGGTGCAGCCACACTCACTGTTCGACAGTGAATGTAAAGTTAACTTTCTGGATGTTACTGGTAATAATAAGACCACATGATTGGCAGCTTTTACTCTCCTTAGAAACGCTCTTAGTTTTTACTTTATTTTACTTGTTTGCCTTTTGTTTTTTTTTGTTCATTTTCCTGTTTATTCTTCTGATTATGTTCTTTTTATCTAATCTGCCTATTATTTGGCCGAGCTGTCTTTGTTGTTTGTTTCTTTATGACTTGTAATTAGAGCTGAAATGATTAGGCGATTAATTAATCAACAGAAAACTAATGGCAAGTTATTTTTCAAAGAAAGGTTTCGTAGTTCCAGATTCATAGTTGTGAGGATTTGCTGCTTTTCTGTGTCTTTTGTGATCTTAAATTGAACATATTTTAGATTTTTGACTGTTTGTCAGACAAAATAAGCAATTTGGAGACTTCTTTGTGGGAAAACTATGACAAAAAACAAACATTTCATAGGTTAATCAAGAAAATAATTGGCTGATCAATAAGGAATAATCGTTAGTTGCGGTCCTACTCGCAGCTTTTATTTTGCAATATAACAAAAACATCAACTGTGGTAATGAGATGAAAAAGTACAGTCTGTTTTGAAATCCACAACTTCTCCAGTGAAACATACAGAGAGAAACTATAACACCATAAATCCCACATGGAGACCAGTGTCACTAATGTGCTTCCACCTCATCCTTTCACTTAATAACACTCAAGGGAAATAGTTTTCTGCTCTATGACACATCCCGAATGACACACCACATCCTTTCATATGCAGTAACCTTTCCAAACTCTCATTCCTGAAGGTTCCTGAGAATTATTCCTCATTCTTTATTACTTTCTAGACGCAGTAACACAGAGAATAACTTGTTTTTGGACATAATACAAACTGCAAACCTGTGACATGCAAAACATAACTTTGAATGTTTTTTTTAACCTATTATTTATCCAGGCAGTCTTCACTAAGAGCAATTCCCTCTTTTTCATGAAGGCCCTTCGTTTCTCCTCTATACTGGAGTACCTTCATCTCCCCTATGTGTCCAGCAGGTCTGAGGTCTACCGTATACAACCTTCTGGGAGTGCAGTTGTAGCATTGTAAAATGTTAAATAGCATGAGCCTTACTCTTAATATTTCCATGTATTGCCACAGATTTTATTCCAAGTTCACAAAGAGCTGCAACTGTTTTATTTCTCCCATATTTCATCAGAGTTCTGTAATACTTTAGATGTTGTTTTCTTATGTGTTCTCCATTTAAATTCTCTTTTCCTCCTTTGACCTCCCCCCCTCTCGTATCTCCCTCTCTGTCTCCTGTCTAACAGAGTAGTATAAACAGCATGATGAGCATGTACAGTGAGACCGGTGACTATGGCAACGCCAGGGTGAGCGGCGAGATCCTGCTGAACATCAGCTACAGCTACAAAACCGGTGCGCTCAATGTCCTGGTGAAAGAGTGTCACAACCTGGCAACAGGAGATGATAGGAGGCAACGCACGGACGCGTAAGAGTACACACACACACACACACACACACACACACACACAAACACACACAGTGGTGGAGGAAGTATTGAGGTTAAGTAAAAGTACTAATACCACACTGTTACTTAAGTAAAAGTATGTAAGTATGATTGGGAAAATGTACTTAAAGTATTAAAAGTAAAAATACTTGCTGTAGGAAAACGTCCCTTGTGACTGTTATACTGATATATATTATATCATTAAATTATTATTGCTCATGTATTGATATAATAGCAGGATTTTACTGTTGGTTGAGGTGGAGCTCATTTTGATCTATTTTGTACAGGACTGCAACTAATGATTATTTTCATTAAGGATTCATCTGCTGATTATTTTCTCCTTTAATCCATTGATTGTTTCGTTTGTAAAAATTCTGAAAATAGTGAGAAATGCCGTCACAATTACCCAGAGCCCAAGGTGACACCTTCACAATGTTTGTTTTAAAATGTTGTTTTAAAATTATTAGAATAATTAGAAAGCAGCAAATCCTCAGCAAATCAAATCAGCAAATCAACTCATTGATTAAATGACTTCAGCTGTACTTATATATACTATTTAATTTACAGCAAAACATCATAGAGCTGTTGTCTTACCAGGAGTTAGATGATAATGTTAATATGTCAGTTTTATTTTCTGTGAGCTGAGTAGTGAGATTGGTCCAGGATGTGTTTAGCCTAGCTTAGCATGAAAACAGAGAGCAAAGGGAAACAACCTCCAGAAAAAGAGGAAAAATACACTTTAAAACAACTCCAAAACTGTCTTGTATCTTAGTTATCAAACTATCTTAGTTATCAAATCAATACATCAAAGCACAATACTTTAAGATGTGTCTTTAAGATGTGTCCAGTTCATTCTCGACCTTGGAAATATTTGCTTGACAAAAACAAATCCTGACTCAAGGTCCACTTACAGCATTAGCTTTTTCTGGAGCTTTAATCGTATCGCACATCAGCACATCAGCAGATGTTTGCTCAGTTGTCATGGCGAGGGATCTGTTGACATGTAAGCTCAGAAGCTGTTTCACTTTTAGGATTTCTTGTCCATGTTGGCTTAAAAATTAAGCTTTTTAAGCTTAAGTTCAATCCTTTTTCATATTTATTTATATATATATTTATTATTTTTAGTGTTAAATATTTGATTTTATTTATCAGTTGTAAGCCAACAATAATAACAACCTTTTGGTTGTCAGGTTGTGAAAAATCTCTCTTGCTGGTGAGTCAGTAATAGTCGGATCATTAATAAAGGGATTAATGAAAGGTCATGAGTTTCTCCATTTCATCAAGTCTGCAGCTGTAAATGCCTTTAATGAAGGGTCTAATAAGACAACAGAAATAGTTTTTACAACAACTGCATCAAGTCTGCAGTGATAAATGTTACTAAGTTGTTAATAAATAGATCAACACCATCCATTAGTTACAACCTATGATACATTTATAAAGGGTGGCATTGTCTTATTTTCTATTATTACACGTTAAAGGTGTAGTCTATGATTCTGAAGAAAGCTTGTTGATATTTGAACTGAACAGGTAAACAAATACACCTCTCCCTTCAGTGCTCCTTCAAACTTGTGCGAGTAACGCACAGTATTAGTTGTCCTGTGCACGAGCACAAGTTGTGACATATCATACTGAAGTCTTTAGTGGAATAGCGGGTAAAGCGTCGGTATGTGACGACCTGGGTTGGTGGCTCTACCCAAGCCACTCTGTTTGTTTCCCATTTACAGAGCCAGGGCTGTGTATGAACACCAGACTGTTTTTTCAGCGCACACACAGAACGTAAAGCTAGCGGACCACGAGGAGATATTCACTGAATTTGACAAAAACTGTTTTTGATTAGAATCGTAGACTGCATCTTTAAATACACACAACAAAAAGGTATAAAATAGCTTTATTAGCTTTCTTAGATGGCACGTTTGCTTGAGTTAGGCCTGCTGTCGTCACTGTAAAACTGTACAACAATATAGTTACTTATATTGAACACACAGATTAAATGAATACCAACCCTTACATTGAACTCCTGGTAGAAAAACATGTTTTCTAAAATGTCAGAACATTCCTTTGATTGAACTTTAATTTACAGTGTTTTGTAAAATGTACTGTTATATTTACTGTTCGATGGTCATTCAGTCGAGTATCTACTGTAATAAATCAGAGGCAGCTGATATTTCATGTTGTTGGTATGAACAAGGACAAATAGTTTCCATCTCCTCCTGTGGAGCCGACTGGGTCACTCTGTCTTCTTCATGGCAGTTATGTGAAGACTTACCTGCTGCCAGATACGTCACGACAGAGCAAGAGGAAGACAAGCATCAAGGCCAACACCATTAACCCTGTTTTCAACGAGAATCTGAGGGTCAGTGGCTGAAAAACTCAATAAACACAAACTTGCAACGGTTATTCTGGGAACTCATGTTGCCGAATTCAAAACATTTATAATTAAGCTCATGTTTTTCCTGCGTTGTGTAGTATGTGATCAGCCACTCGCAGCTGGAGACACGAACCCTGCAGGTCTCTGTGTGGCACCATGACCGGTTTGGACACAACAGCTTCCTGGGAGAGGTGGAGCTGACCTTTGACTCCTGGGAGTTTGATTCCCAACTAGAGGACTGGTACGCTCTGCAGCCCAAGGTAGGAACCTGAATCAGCTTGTTGTCTTCTTCTTCTACGTTATACAAGCACACACAAAGACAAGTGTTTGAAAGGACGGTGATGTTTGTGTAGGTGGAGAGCAACATGGACTCCACAATGCAGTATAAAGGAGAACTGACTGTCGTGTTGAAATACATACCAGCAGAAAAGAACCTCATGCTGCCTCTGGACCAAGTACAAGGTACATTCATAACTGAAAGTTTCATATTCAGTGTATTTATATTCTGGTTCAGCTTGTTTCAGCTCTTTATTCAAGTTATATGATGTTTACACTGAGTGAAATATTCAAACCCAAGACTCCATGTTTTTATGGCTGCACCTCTCCATCAAATGGAAATGTAGTAAATGTGTCATGGATGATTTTATATTTATTTGAATGACATATTTGGAAACTTTCAGATCTCTACTAGAATTTAAAATAAAGTTTGACCAACGTTTGCACAGCATGAGTTTGTAGTGAGTGACCCACCAGTGGAAAGCTGCTTGTTAACAGAGTTAAATGAAGTACTAGCATTTCCTTCCCCCATCTGACCTAAAAAAAAACTGTTGTTTATGCACTAATATCCTCCACAATTTATTTTTAGAATTTCAAAGAATTAGTACAGAGTGCTGATGCCAGACTGACCCCTCCTCGTTATCAAATTCAAAATATTACTGCTTGTCTTTAAGATCCTGCGTGGTCTACCACATCATAGACCAACTCATTCTCTGTAGCAGTGGTTCCCAACCTGCATGGGGGTCGGGACCCCGGAAGGTGTCATTAGATAAATCAGGATAAAAAAGCAAAACAAACCCAAAACATTTATTTATTAAGTCTTTGTTTTTTCAGATGTACCCTTGATCTTTGCTTTTTTGCTAATGGCTTAATTAATTGTTAATACAGTATTACTTTATAGATGAGTTATTAGCCATCATTGACAACATTTGGCGTGCAAGGTAGTGAAAAATCCCTTAATTTATCCCTTTTAATTAATAATTTGATTTATATTTTATTTATGACTTATTTCTAGAAAACGACGATCTGGATTTATTAACACTTACTTTATTAATACTACAACTAAAACCCTTCAGAAAATACTTATTAGCATGTATAATGGCAGACTTGATGGCTTATTAAAAATACACCCACAAGTGTCGATTAATGGATTTATAACTGCATTATTACCAAATAGAAACCTCGAGATCCAAACGTTTTCTTATTAATGGCTTATAACTGATCTATAAAGCATTACTAAAAGATTTATTATCCATTCATAAAGACATTGGTTACAACTAAACCGAAAGTGGTAACCTTTTTTCTTGTGAATTACTGGGTATTTTTACCACTTCAGGCCTCTAAAAATTATTCAAATAAAACAGGTTAAAATTGACTCTTTGGTTGACCTGGTCATAGTCAGTAGACGTATGTGACCAATGGTGATTGGTCATGAGTAGACATTGGTTTGTCTTAAATGTATTTTTATTGTCTTACATACGGTTATCGTTGATTTCGTTTTTTGATTGTGTTTCTGTGGGTTTCATTTATTTCAAACTTATTCATTCATTTGTGGTTTGTTGATACCTGAATGCAGGTGTTTCTTTTATAAGTACATGACCTGAGTGTATATACGTAGCTATGTACATACAAGGTGCATGTATATGTGTGCATGAGTTTTGTCATGTCTAAAGTACAGCAAGTACTACAAACGTGTTTTGTTTTTCAAGTATTACATGAATAAGCCTGAACCTGAATTGAAGATCATTTATTCTTTCTCTCTGTCTGCTTCCCTCCCCCCTCAGTGAAGAAAGGGTTCCTGAAAAGCAAGAAGACGAGCAGCTTCACTCTGCCTAAAGGGGGCATGGTTGAGCTGCTGGTCAAAGGAGCCAAAAATCTAACTGCTGTCAAGTCTGGAGGCACTTCTGATCCTTTTGTGAAAGGGTGAGACGCTCCCTTCATGGTTAGAAACTTTTGAATGGGGGTCAGACTGGCGCACAGTTTTAAAGAAGGGGCGCACATTCGTAAAATAAGTAAAAATGGGTTAATACTCACTCTTAAAGCCACGATTCTTGGCAATAATAAACTGTACATTATGAAGTTATTCCGTGTAATATATTAATGCCAAATAAACACTTTAAATATTCTAATGTAAAATAATCAATAAATAGCTGCTATGCCTTGTAGCTCCAAGTAGCCTACAGCCATGGACAGATTATGAGACAAAGGGCCCCTGGACACAGATATGTAAAAAACCCCCCACCCCATTTTTTTGTCGTTTTGCATCTCTTTGTAGTTGTTTTGTGTGTGTTTGTGGTCATTTTGTGTGTTTTTGTAGTTGTTTTGCTTCTCTTTGTGGTAGTTTTGCATCTCTTTGTAGTTGTTTTGTGTGTCTTTGTGGCCATTTTGTGTGTTTTCATAGTCATTTTGTGTGTTTTTATGTTCATTTTGTGTCTCATCTCTCTGTGGTTGTTTACGTTTATTTGTAGTTTTGTGTCTCTTTGTGGTTGTTTTGTGTCTATTTGTAGTTGTTTTGCATTTATTTGTAGTTTTGTGTCTCTTTGTTTGTTTTGTGTCTATTTGTAGTTGTTTTGAGTCTGTTTGTGGTTGTTTTGTGTCTCTTTGTAGTTGTTTTGCATCTCTTTGTGGTTGTTTTGCGTCTCTTTGTAGTAGTTTTGTGTCTCTTTGTGGTTGTTTTGCGTCTCTTTGTAGTTGTTTTGTGTCTCTTTGTGGTTGTTTTGTGTCTCTTTGTAGTTGTTTTGTGTCCCTTTGCAGCCATTTGATTGACTTTCTGACAAGAAATATTTACAGTCACTGGGCCTGGACCTGTACCCGGTAGGCCTGTTCAGTAATCCATCTATAATACTAACAAGTCAACAATCTATCACTTTCCGACTCCCTTCGGGCCCTTGTTACATAAGATGTGATTTTGAGAAGCCTAAAAAAGTAAAGTTGTATTCTTTCCCCACAGATACCTCCTCCCTGACAGCAACAAGTCAACTAAGCACAAGACAGTGGTGGAGCGACGCACTGTGAACCCGCAGTGGAACCACACCTTCACCTACTGCGGCCTGCAGCCAGGAGACCTCAACAACGTCTGCCTGGAGCTCACAGTGTGGGACAAAGAAGCCCTGGCCAGCAATGTCTTCCTGGGAGGAGTCAGGCTCGGGGCTGGCACAGGTGTGTGTAAGGTTGACTGCTGTACCTGGTTGGACTTTTGGTATGCGAGACAAGACATTTGCAGCATTGTGTTTTTCTCTTGTAAGGTCAAAGTCTTGCACAGAATTTCAAATAAGGTGGTTAAAACCTCTGAAACGATGCACAGTTTGCGTGGGCTAAAGAGCTTTACTGGAACTTTGAGGAGGCTGATGCAGTATATCTGCAGGAATCATTTGCGCTATAATGCTTACTTCGTAAAAGTAAGCTTTTATTCAACTTCAAAGATAAATGGCTTGAAAATATCTTGTAAAAACCTCAATTAAGGACATATGTGTACCAAACAGAAGTCCTGAATCATAAGTAACGTCTCACTTATCTGGAAGAGATAAGCTGCACAGCTGAGAGCTGGTATTCTTCCTCTGGCTATTGAGGTTGGCAGATTGAAAAACATTCAAAGGGAAAACAGATTGTGTGAGCTGTGTGATTTGGGAGAAGAAAGTGAGGCCCATTTTCTTTTGTATTGTAGAGTGTCTATTTTCAATGAAATGGCCCAACAAAACCCTGAAATATTCTGGCGTACAGGTGGTCAAAAATTGGAATGATTCGTTTAAAGGAATAGTTTGACATTTTTGATATCATTATTTATCATGGTAAGTTTTTTTATTGTGCCATGTCAGATTTTCAGACCTTCAAATTCATAATCCACTGACAAAACATCTATGTAATGTATGTACATGTATCATACTAGATAAAAAATAAATAAATACAAAATAAATACTAATTAAATGTTGAATTATTCAACATTTTGGGAAATACACTAATGAGTTAGGTAAGACACCACTATCATGTTTGTCCCTTTAATTTGAGGCTGCAGCTAGTTACCGTAGCTTAGCATAAAGACTGGAAACAGGGGGAAACAGTTAGCTTGGCTTTAGCTTCATGTTACCGTACAGACACAAGAGTGGTAGCAATCTTCACATCAATATCCATATGTCACAAAATGTCAAAACTATTCCTTTAAATTTGCTATCTTTGTCTCAAAAGCCTAAAAGAAGGCAAGATGGACTATTAATTAGTGTTTATTCTGCTTTCTCCAGTATTATAAAGTACATATTTTGTCATTTTAATGGTGAAAATTATTCAAATTGTTTTATGTTATTTTTTTGCTTTTTTATTGCAAAAAAAAAGGTTTGAAAATGTATATGCAGCATTCTGGATCTACAGATACATTATCTGATATTCAGAACTTGACTGTTGAGAGAGTGTTACCGTCCTCAGGGCTCTCTAGTGGTTCTCACAAAGTAAAACAAATGTTTGTCTCTTCTTCCCTCAAGGCAACAGCTATGGGAATGAGGTAGACTGGATGGACTCATGCGGGGAGGAACAGCGGCTGTGGCAGCGCATGATTGAAAACCCAGAAGTCCCTCACGAGTGTACTCTGATGCTGCGATCCAGCATGCGCAAGTGCAACACATGAGCCGGGCCAAAGCACAGAGAGGATGAAAGAGAATAACAGAAGGAACTGATGTGAAGGCGTTAGGAGACAGCTGGAGGAGAGGAACGGTCAAGAAAAAACAAAACAGCGACGGGTCCAGGACTCAAATGCTCATAAAGGAACAGAGACCGTCCCTCTCCCTACTCCACCCCCCCCAGATGCCCTGTTCAGATCCTCCAGTCCAGAACAGCCAGTCATGCCTTACACACTCATCCACATGTGCCCCCCCTGCCCTCCAAAGCATCTAATCTTGACCAAGCACTGCTGTTTACTGCTGTATATGAAAAACATGTTGTATGTAACTTACTGTACCTACCGAATAAGCACATGGTGTGACTCCTGATGTGTCCGTCCTCGTCTCCGTGAACCAGAGTCATATCTGCATGTAGTTACAGCTGATGGAGACCATTTGTAAGGCATTAGACGAGGCACTGATCAATAATGTAGAGACTTAGACATTCCCTTTATACGCACCCAAGCTGCATCCTGGTCTGAAGCACACAACGATGCTGAGATTCATCCCCTTATTTGTGTACAGAGGTGTGAAGTGACTAGTTCTTGTACTACTCTCTGTGGTACTCTTACTTGACTTTATTATTACTGAAGCAGAATGATGATCACTTGTGAGGAAAACTACTTAACTAAAATTATAATAGTAGCATGTCTGAAGACTTCTCAGGGTAGACGCAAACTGTGTGATCAATGTGGGGGGGTGGGGGGGATCCCATTTTTATATCAATCGCGAGTCCTCTGATGCTCTCATGACCATCCTTTATTTATAAGCGTTCATTTGGATTGCTTTATGAGGGAAAATGGAGTATCCTCCTGTAGGCTACTCTGTTATTCTTCTTGGGGTGAAAGTATAAATACTGATTTTAGAATATACTCTAAAAACTAGGACTGCAGTTAACTTTATCGATAACTTTTTCAATTATTCGATTAATCATTCAGAAAATGCCAGAAATTTTGTGATAAATGGCCAATAAATTTCGTAGAGCTATAGTCAACGTCTTTTCAATGTCAATTTCGAAAGCTTGTGTTGTCCGACCAACAGTCTAAAACCCAAAGACACTCAATTTACTAAATTTACAATGAAATGAAACAGCAAGAAACAACAAATACTCACATTTGAGAAGCTGGAACCGTCAAATGTAACTTCATGGACGGCAATGTCAGTCTGTCATTTGGTCGGTCCACCACTTTGGTCCAGACTGAAATATTTCAACAACTCTGTGATGGGTTGTCATGACATTTTGTACAGACATTCATGGTGCCCAGAGGATGAATCCCACTGGTTCTGGTGATCCTCTGACTTTTCATGTAGAGCCACTAGTCAGTCAAAGTTTTCACTTATCCGGTGAAATATCTCAACATCTACAGGATGGATTGACACAAAATTTTTTACAAACATTCATGGTCCCAGTCGAAGTATCTTTGGCGAACCTGACTTTTCCTCTAGCGCCACCATGAGGTTGACATTTGTGGTTTCGAGTGAAACATCTTAACCACTGTTGGATGGATTGCCATGAAATTTGGTACACACGTTCATGTTGCCCCAAGAGCGAATTGTAACAACTTTGGCGATTCGCTAATGTTTCTCTAGCTCCATCTTCAAGTCAAATTTTTCCACTACTTTGGTTTACAACCAAAAACCTGCAAAACTAATGACATTCCCATCAGCCTCAGCTGTAGTTTGTGTTTAGTGTTAATTATCAAATGTTAGTATGCTAACACACTAAACTAAGATGGTGAACATCGTAAACATTATATCTGCGAAACATCAACATGTTAGCACGCTGATGTTCAGACATGACAGCTCAGCTTACGTACAACCTCACAGAGCTGCTACCATGGATGTAGACTCTTAGTGTCACTGTTTGATAAATGACAACCAAATGGCAATTTATTTTCTGTGATCAATCGTTTAAGCGACTCTCAGTTCTACAAGTTCTTGAAGTGTACTTGCAGTAACAGGAGTACTTGTAGTTAGTTACTTTCCACCTCTGATTGTCAGAAGAAAAAAATAATCTAGACAGATTACACAATTTAGACTAGATTCGATGTAAATGAACATAGCACTGTATCAGTGTGATAATAGAAACTGCATGGTATTAGATAATACAGAGGTAGAAGAACAAAATAAGGTTATGTAAAGCACTGATAATGACATCACTTTATACTCAGTAAGTGTGATTTTAAGTGCGTTTCCAGGAACCCTGTGACGGGGGCTGCGTGTTATAGAGTGAGTCAGCACTGAGGCGAGCTGCCTTCATCTCAGGGGGAGCCTAATAATGAGTCAGTGACAGTCACCTTGTCCCCGTCGCCCAGGGCTCTGCGATCCACCATCCTGTGATGAATCATGCAATTCACAAAAAACGATTCTCAAGTTAAACCCTAAACAACCATTTTTCATGTGGAATGCCAATTTTGTCCGCTTGTCCTTGGCAAACCCTCTGCTCTGAACTCCCAGAGCAAAACAGTTTCACACTGCACAATTATAGTAATAATACCTGGTGTTCACTGTACAACATACTTTAGATGAGAGGCTCGTGCAATACCTGATTACTGAAGAAACTCTTGATGTACAGCATGTACTATCTCTGTTGTGTCTGGTTTCCAAGCATCAAACTCACTGTATTCAAGCCGATTTTGTCCCAAATGTGTTACAGGAATATTTTGAAATAAACACATCTTTCCATAGACTGACTGACTGTCTTTTTCGTTGGAGAATATTTCCAATATTACCAAAAAATCCATCTTTTCAAGTCTTTTTTTATGCAAAAAGTCCTAAAAGTATACATTTAATTGTTGTTACACAGGACATACAAACATACAACACAAACACGCAATAAAAAAGCAGAATGTTCTACCGAGGCCTGAATGAAGAAATTGATATACATATAATAACCATGTTTACCTTTATTTTCTGTTCGTTTTTTTTTTTTTCGGTAAATGTTTTAGTGTGCAAGATTTGGGGTAGTCTTTGAATGACACTCAATATCTTCCACCCGTTGCCTCAGTTATCCAATCGGGACACACCTGTGAATGAGTGAATAAAAAGGTCAGGCTCAGGTATTGTTTCTAAATTTGTTCCTTTGCTGAAGACCTGCTAAGGTTTTTTTTTATTGTTTCTTGAACAAGCCATGTCACTGACATTTTATCAAAAAAACATACATCACATCCTGCTTCTCTACACACAAGTCCCTGAAATGTGCTCTTTTGCACGTTTTAAGATTTCAATGCTTTTTCTTCAGGGGCACCAGTGTTTGTTATGTGCATTCCAAGTTTTACCCATTAAGCACACCATTATCTGTGTTATGTTTCCAGTAAATAAGCGTCTCTATCTTGAAACAAGACAAACTGACTTACAAACTTAAAGCAATGGTTCAACTTTTTTGGAAAAAAAAGAAGATAAGAAGATTGCTACCATGTT